>CAUOFW020001859.1:852009-917201 GCA_963454935.2 Ilex paraguariensis | reverse complement strand
TTTTTTTTTTTGGCAATGGTGAAAACATCTAATTGTAATATTACACTCTTTCATTTGAAGGTCTTACACATTCATCTAGGTGGTGCTATAGATTTTGGCAAGGGTGTCAACTCTGACATACAAACTCGACACGAACAATTATAAAATTAACACGATTATTAAATACGCATAATAAATAATCTAAACTAATGTTTAATACTCAAAACACATTAAATAAATTTTTTTTCTTGAGTCTTAACACGAGCACGACATAAATAACAATAACATAACACAACATGCGGTTGACATGAACATGACACAGAGATTTTGAATGTGACTAAATAATTCACTTTCCAAATTGTGGTGATGAAAACTTTATGTTCAGTTCTTGCTTTTGAAACATCCTATACCATATTCATGCTCATCTTCACAAATAGTAACTACAAATGTGATAATTTTTTATATGAAAAAAAATAGTAAAAATAATTATCACAACAGTAATAAAAATATCTACAAATATAATAAATCAATCACAAAAATAATAAATTTAACGGACGCAAACAAGTCCAAAGTTAACATGCTTGAAGTAACAACAATGTGTATGAAATTCGTCATAAAATCAACAAGGGATTTATAAGTGTGCGTACAACAATAGGGCGTTTCGTGGTTAAACCAGCAACGGACGCAGTTGATCTTCGGACGAAATACTTGAGCTTTTCCAAAGACGGAGGAATGGTTCAAACGCATTGACGAAGTAGAGGATTGCCAAGAGAAGCAGAAAAATGGAGCAAATCATGAGAAGCATAGTGGCAGCGACATGCGATAGTAGGGATCGCCATTGCCAGTGGTGATCTCCGAGAAGCTCTTTTAAGTGCTCCTTGTAGTCGACCACGACGGTCCATATGATTGCAGAGGCCATGAATCCGAACACGATAGCTTTCAGTGCCGGATGTACCGCCGGCGGTGCTTCATCTTCTTTACCGTCCTTCTCCGCCATGGATGGTCAATTTTACAAGAAACACACTCTATCATGTCATAATAACAGCCTATATAACTATTAAGAGAGAGACGTAATAGAGAGGGAGACATACTATTTTATTGTGACTCTACTTGTTTTCTCCTTTGGGGAAGTAGGAAACAGACCAGTTATTGCTAAGCTTGAAGAATTTGGTAATCGAATTTGATTAAAATTTGATTTCTTTATCTAAAAGAGGTATATTTGGCAAACATGTGGCTTGATTGGAATGGGTTTGACTAGGAACATGTGGCTTGTTTTGAAAAGGTTCGACTCAAAATATGTGGCATGTTTTGAATAAGTTTAGCTGGACTTAAACAGATTCTTTGTTTTAGATAGCTCTCATTTCGTTATTAAACAATTAATACCCAAAAAGAGAATAATGTGATATAACTTTAAATAATACTCATTTCTTTTTCATTCTCTTCTCTCAATATTGGAAAATTTTGGACTTCTAAGATTTAAACATGTGAAAGTTTTTATTGAGAATTTGAGTTCAATTTTGGTTCGAATGCTTGTAAGTTTTCATCGAACCGAGTTAGAGTAAGAATACAAACTCAATAATCGAGTCCAAGTTCAATCAATCACAACGTATTTCAACATATTTAAACTCAACAAAATTATACTTAAACTCAACAAACTCAGTAAAATTAACACCTTGATATAATATATACAAGTTAGATACGAGTTGGGCCATGAAAGAGCCAATAAGGATTGATGTTGAACCCCAATTTAAGATCCTACTGTTTATGAATCTAGACAAATTTTATTAGGTCAGACCGGGAAAATTTATTCTTTATCGATATTTTAGTTTTGACATGAATGACTTATTTTTATTGAAGTATGCATAAACTGGCCCAAACACTGACCATTGAACCAAAAAATAAAACAAAAAATGTCTTGCTACCTAAATCTGAGCAATTGCCGAATGACCCATTCCGATTATCCGCCCGATTAATTCCAGCCTTCAAACTCAGACCATTAGCCTCCTTCAAATCCAGATTCCGTTCCCATTCTATATTTAATATGGGTGTGTTTGGGTAGCGGGTTTGAATAGGATAATATATTTTTTTTTATATCCTAACTCATCCAATTTAAACTCACTCATCCCTTTTAAATTCTTAACCTTGGAGTATATCCAATTCAAACTCTTGTTTGGAAAATAAATTTGTAATTTGGTAGGCCCCATAGATTACACCAACAATTTTATAGGTTACCATTCTATCCATGACTTTTATCTACTCAAATCCAATCCTATCATATGTTTAAATTGATGGATTATTCTATATCTATATAATAAAATAGAACGAAATTTAAATTTAAAAGACAAAGAGAGGTCCCGATCGTTTTAAAACAAAACATAAATATATCCAACGGACAACATAATTCTAACATAAAAGATAGTTCAGATCATCTTAAAAATTTTGATCTAACAATATACGGTGAGGACTAAATTTTATTTTTCAGCCCAACAACATTTCTTATCTCACGCGTCTCTCTCTCAAATGCATCACAATCTCGCTTCGGCCTCTCTCTTCAGGGTCTCTCACGCCCCTTATCTCATGCCCAAAATCTTTTTCTTTGATTCCCTAAAAATCTCTCTCTTATTTGCAAACTCTTATGCCCTAACTTTCTCCCACCCGCCTCCTCTCTCAATTTATCTCTCTCTTGCACATCCTACGCCTCCCCTTCTCTCTGGCGTCGAACTCCGGCGACCCACATAATCCAGCAATCAGCGACGTTAGCAAAACTTCTAAGGTTGCTCTGTCTCCCCCCTCTTTCTTCTTCTCTTTCTTTTCTTTCCAACATACACAAACAACACACACGCACACAACATACAAGTGCACCCACACACACACTCACACTGCACACATACACCACTCACTACACAAAACACACACACGCACACGCACACGCACACTTCCCATGCAAACACATTCATACACGTGCACAATTTAATATTGGGGCAGCACACAACACAAACTCTTCAGAGATTCACAATCACACGCTGTCATTTAAAGGTAGTTTATTTTGACTTTTTATGCTGATTTATTTGATTAATTGTTAGAATTTATTGTTGGTTTGATTTTTTGTATAAATTTTTGTTACAGATCTGAAATTTTAATTGTGGATACGTATCATGGAATAATAAACTGGGAATTTTGTTTTGGGGTGTTTGGATTGAGGAGTTGTTGATAGAAAATTGCCTAAAAATTTTGGGTGTAACTGGCAGCCCATTAGAGAGTATGAGACATAGAGGAGCAGTGGTTCTGTGAGTGCTTTAAATTTTGAGTTTCAAACTCTATTTGTTTGCAATGAAGGGGTTGGATCTTTGTGTTCAATTTTTTTAGTTTGATATAATTTTTAGCATAACATTTGTTTGATGAAATATCTCCATGAGTGTCTTCGGATTTGATTAGATTGTTCGATGATCCACATTCATATTTGAGTTGCTTTTCATGTCATGCTATGGTGAACGTGCACCAAGTTTCATGGCGTGATCTCAATAGATCATTATTGCAACCACAATTCCAATGATGGAAAATAACTTCTTCTTTTAGTTGATTTTTCTTGCAATAACAAACCTGCTGGGTGAAACCATTTAGCATGTTCGTGATGATTGTTCTGTGAGCAACATTTTCTATTTGGTTTTTTTCTTTCTTTTTGTGTGTTTAAATTATTGCTTTTCTGGTACTTTTTTAGAATTTTGGAGAAGGGCAATAGGTGGATTATTAAATATATTTCCTTTTGGAGAATGGTAATAGGCGAGACACACATAACTTACTGCACCACCTCCCTTTTTTTTTACTATGATTTGGACCCTTTTGGAATATATGGGGTGAGTGATGTGTTTGAGTTTGTTTGATGATCATTGTATGATAAGGAATGTTATGCACTTTGCTTAGCAATGTTTTCTGAAGAAGATTATTGTTTGACTCGAATCATTAACAATGTTTTTGTCATGGTAAGAATTTCGTTTGAAGTATGTTGTTTTAGTTTTGTATGTTAGCTCATACATCTTATAATTCGACTTCTAGATGGTTTAATTTGAATTTTTTATTGGCCAAAGATCCATGGACTCCAAAAGAACTTAAGTAAACAACTAAATTGAAGTCAACACAGTGATCCTCATTTTTTTCTCCTGCATGTGGCCCTAACATGTGCTTCAGAATTGTTGTTGTAGAAGTAAGGAAGTTCTATCTTATTTGCTTGATATAGTGAGAAATGATCATAAGACTTTTGTAATTGCCACTTATCTAAATCTCATTAGATGCAGGTGATCATCATTCTCATGATCATGTAGTGTGGTACTTTTAGACATTGTACATACCATGGAAGGTTGGAATAGATGGCTATGAATTGGAGAGCTTCATCTTCTATTAATCATGCATGATTGGTTTATACTAGCTATGTTGTCATTGAAGCCCAACTAAAAGGTTTGTATTCCTAGATGAGCTGTAATTTCCATTTCTAATGAAGTTTTCTATTAGGTTATATGAGAAAAAGATGAAAACAGATAATTGATGAGTGTGCATATGTGAGTGAAAATGCTTATTAGCTGTTACCATTGCTCATGTAACATAACATTGCTCCTATAAAAATATTGGAATTGCTCAAGCCATAGAGTGAGAGGATTGACACAATTGTCTTTGGTCACTAAATGCATCATTGTGGGTTGCCAGTAGATCTGGAAAATATATATTTTTAGTGATTTTTTGACTCTAGATGGATTGAGATGGGTTTACTAGCAATTAAGGTTTGACTGTTTCAACTATGAGTGCAAATAACGTATATTTGGGGTTCATATATACCGGTGCAATGTATGGGGTATATATCCAATTGATGTTTGGACAATTCGATATGGATTTTTAAAATTTGTCTGTTTTTTAGTGCAATTTGTTCAAGAAAAAATATTTGCAACTATATTTGAAAAATTCATTAGCACTTTTTTTTAAAGGTATATTGAACTATTCCAAGCGAAGTAGGAGGCATGTGCTATGCTGATACATATTCAATGGGGGAAGCCCCGTGACAACAAAATGAGGTGCATGAGAGATTGACAAAGGAGTTTGTGGAGAAGGGTTGATGGCCATTTGAAATGTTATCAAAGGAGTTTGGGGACGAGGGTTGTTGTATGAGCAGTACCCATTGTTAAGCTACATAAATGTTCATTGGAATTTTAGTGACTTTTTGTAAGAAAACACTGTTTCTTTTTTGTTCTAATTCTTAGGTAGTGTTTATTTTGTTCTCAATTATTTTGGGTTGTCAATCAAAATTGCAATAAACCCATGTATAGTGATGTATTTGATTTAACATTGAATTTGAATCAAGCATAGTTCCATTGCATAATTTTTTTTTATTAGAGATTTTTTGTGTCCTATAATACTTTTGAGTATGGACAATTGTTTAAGATTTTTTTGTTCATTCAAAGTGCCTTCAGATACGGGTAATTATTAATATATATATATATGAGGTAACGATAAGATTTTAAAATGAACTGCCTATCGTGAAATCCAAATCATCTAATGGGCCCAATGGGTGCATAACGGCCCAAGAGACCCATCTACCCCACAATAAGGAATGTGCCATAATCTAAAAAAGGGATCTCAACTCGGCACAACCCTAATCGATCATAACTAGCTCAGTGATAAGCAGCCTGAGATCCTTGATACTCACCAGATCCCAAATATTCCACATTGCACTGTGTGTCCAAGGGACCAGGGACAACTTATGGAGTCTCTAACAAACATATATTCTCTGATATGAAAATTCTAGATAACTCATTATATAAATTGAACACCACTCGAAAAACCTTTATTCACAAGACATTGTTCAGAAAAGCTCTAAGCTAAGGAATTTACTGTAACCTTCTTCAAATATGAACCCTACGGAGTAAGAGCCTCCTTTATAATAAACGTAGTCTTGATTTTTTGACTAGGGTGAACCAGTTATGTATATTGTCTTTGATCATATAAATTTCCTCTGAATATTCATATTACCTTCCCCCATTTTGCAAAACATTAATCTGGACTTGGGCTTAGTGTTTTCGAATGAAGCAATAAATCTTACTTCTATACAATTTGGCTTTAATCCTTCAAAATCTCCCAAAATCAACAACATTATTCCTATGATCACGATCTTTACTAGCAATCAAGACTGTCTTCTTCCTCACAGAAGGCAACCAACATTGATCTTGAACCAGCAACTGACAGCGATCCAGATTGTCGACTTAGCAACCATTTTCTTCGTCAACTCTGTGAAGAAGCACTCACCCAGCGATGTTGTCTTCTTCGCCGAATGCCATGATCGTCTTTGCCTCTGTGTAACAGAACCCTTGGATGAGCTCATGAGAAAAAAAGAGGGCTGATCGGTTGAGTGCCAAAGAAAGAGAGAAGGATGAGTGGTTGTTGTTGATGAGCTCAGGAGAGGAGAGAGGGATGAGTAGGTGAGTGGGTGGAAAAAGAGAGACGGGAAAATACGTCTTTGGGAGGGGGGGGGTTAATTGAAACTGGCCTATGGGGGTTAAATGCTACTATAATAACCGGGTCAATGCTTGCCCCAAGTTATTCGGCCTCAAAAAATATTTCTCAAATAAAAAATAAAATGAGACCCACTACCTTATTTACCTATTTTTCTGGGTGTTAACCCCTTTATCTCACTACCCAAACACACCCAATGTGATTCGCGAGAAAAAAAAGTGGCCGGAGTGGGGTAGTACATTTTTACATCCTCAACTATGAATTTATTTTCACATATTCCTCTAATCAATCACATTTCTCATATTACTCTTTAGATTATAATTATTATTTTCACATTATTCTAATAGTTAATATTAATAAAAAATAATCAAAAGTGATATCACTTTATTTTCCTATGTTATTATTTTTAGTTTTTAACTTTGTTCTAACATGTAGAATTTTTTATTTTTGGGGTTATCTAGCTGATGTGCAGCATGAGGATTTTAATAATTGACGGAGCAAAATAAAACCCGAACCATAATTGATGGATCACAATGTCAATTAGTGTTGTGTCGCGTCATTTGGGTATTGCTATTTTTGTAGGAAAATGTTATTTGTAATTAATTTAACAACCTTATTTGTTGACATAATAGATAATAATAGCCATTGAATTGATATTGAATCCTAATTCATAGTATGGTCCACTGTTAATTTAATGGTAAAAAATAATAAGGTTACCAAACAAGGTTACTAAGATCCATGTAACATTGCTCAATTTGGTGTCATGTCATTGTAATTAGTGTCGTGTTTGTATCAATATCTATTAAAAAAAAGTTTATTTAATCTGTTATACGTGTCAAACATTAATTCAATCTATTTATTATGCGTATTTATCAATGTGTCAAGTTTAGAATCATGTATCTTCGTGTCGCATTTGTGTTAATGGATCAAATTGAAAAAAATATTGAGTGTAATCCTTACTCTATATCAACATTGTCGCGATATGTAACATTCCACTAATAGCTAAACAAATTAGCAAATTGACATCATTAAAACTCATAACTA
This sequence comes from Ilex paraguariensis, assembly GCA_963454935.2. Lineage (NCBI taxonomy): Eukaryota > Viridiplantae > Streptophyta > Magnoliopsida > Aquifoliales > Aquifoliaceae > Ilex > Ilex paraguariensis. The sequence continues at coordinate 909,683 of CAUOFW020001859.1, read as the reverse complement.
CCCACCCATGTTATACACAATCCCCTTCATGATAAGAAATAGATCTTATTTTACTCTCTTTTTTCTTTGAGCAATATTATGTAATTTAAATTTGCAATCTAAATTTACATTCTAAATCAATAAGAATCATTAGATCAGTAATTCCTATTTAAAAAAATTGATTAAACCTACTCATTCCGTTCATTTAGAATGCAAATTTAGATTATAAATATGGCTTATGTATAGTATTTCCAATTTTCTTTTCTTATTGGATGTCAAGCATCGGTGTAACCGTGTAACGGTTAAGACCAATATTTACTCGTCGGGTGGACACCTTCCTGCCTCAACCAATGATCGATGGTAAGGGGCCATCGCTCCCAAAATTTTGGGAAACTCTGTGGGCTTGCCTTGCTAGACTTTTTCAAAAATCCGAAGGAGACATTGACGATTGTGAGATTGCTGTTTCAGAGACTCTTGCTGATTCCAAATTCAGCTCAAGAATAGTTGAAAATCATCCTTTAAGAATCTCCAAACTACCATGAATCGTAGCTTTCAAAATCTTCAGTCTCAGGATTTGTAGACGTAAAGGAAAATGATGATGCTTGTCTCATTCGTGGGTGGAGTTTCAGGATTTTATTTCTTGTTGCTTAATTTTATTATTCAACGAAGGGGTTTCCAAGTGTGGGTTCGAAGACATTGATGATGGATGCGAGGTTCTCATAGGCTGCCACTGCCTTGAACCTGGGTTACTTAATTTTAGAAAAGAAGGAATGTGGGGAGGAGAGGGAGAGTAATTAGATGAGTGAGAAAAGGTGAGACATTAAGTCAAGAAATCTAACTGTTGGGTGGTTTGGAATTTCTAACATTCTTGTTTTGGAGGTGAAGTTTGGTTTGAATCTGGTAGATTGGTTTCACTTGAGTTGGTGAGTTTGGTGGAGAAAACGGTAGTATTTTGCCAAGCAAAAAGCAAACTCAAGAATCTTTGATTTGATCTGTGTTGAATTCAGGAAAGTATAAAACTCAGTTTTCAGTTAATTCAGCAGTTTGGGAAATTCTGGGGTCTTAAGGTTTATCTGGCAATGGCTGAGTTAAAGGGCATTGACAATCTTGTAGCTGCTAGGGAAGTTCTGAGGAGTAGCTTAGAGAAATCTAGAAATATAGCTTTTGAAATTAGAAAATCTGGCCCTAAATTGGAGATGACCATCCAGACATTGCCATCATTGGAGGCTGCAATCAAAGATATAGCGCGTAAATGTGATGTTTGCTCGATCAGAACTCATATTGATCGCGTTGTTGGCCCTGCTGCTGCTGTTTTGAAGGTGTTTGATGCAGTCCGTGAGCTTGAGAACTTGGTCTCAGCCGACCCATGTTCCAATTTATTTGGTTACCTCTCCAATGTCAAACGGCTTGAAGAAGCACTGAAGTTTCTTACTGATAATTGCCAACTAGTAATTCTGTGGCTGGAAGATGTGGAACAATTCCTGGAAGACAAAGCAGTCTCTGAAGATTGGTATATTTTGAATGTGAAGAAGAGTTTGAGAATACTTCAGGAGTTGAAGGCAACTGAGGAACATTCTCGTTTCAATGGAGGGCTTCTGAATTCCACCTTCAACAAGCTGGAAAATGAATTCAGGCGTCTCTTGGCAGAGAACAGTTTTCCGGTATCAATGGCTTCCACAGGATCGTCCCTGGCTGATGAAACCTGCACTGATCCGTTACTTTTGCCACTGCCTGTTATTTGCAAGCTGCAAGCCATTATTGAGAGGTTAACTGGTAATAATCGGCTTGAAAAATGCATATCCATTTATGTTGAAATAAGGAGCTTGAATGCTCAAACAACTTTACAAGCTCTTGACTTGGATTACCTTGAGATGTCAATATCAGAATTTGACAGTGTACAAACCATAGAGGGCTACATAGATCAGTGGGGGAAGCATTTGGAATTTGCTGTGAAACATTTACTTGAGCTGGAGTACAGGCTTTGCAATGATGTATTCCAGAACTTTGGATCGGATGTTTCGAGGGACTCATTTGCAAAGATTGCTGTGGAATCTGGAATGCAGAATTTCATTAGATTTGGGAGCACAGTCACCAAATGTAAGAAGGAAGCAGTCAAGCTCTTCAAGCTATTGGACATTTTCACAGCTTTAAACAAACTCAGATTGGATTTTAACAGACTATTTGGTGGGAAAGCCTGTATTGAAATCCAAAATCAGACAAGAGATCTCATCAAGAAGATTGTTAACGGGGCATCTGAGATTTTCTGGGAACTCTCTTCTCAGGTTGAGCTGCAACGCCATTCTAGTCCTCCTTCGGATGGCAGTATTCCAAGGCTTGTAAGCTTTGTCACTGATTACTGCAATCAGCTGCTCGAGGACGATTATAGATCAACCTTGATCCAAGTTCTGGAGATTCATAGAGGTTGGAACCATGAGAAATATGAAGAGGGTCTTCTTTCAGAAGAGGTCTATAAAATCATCAGGGCACTTGAGCTCAACTTGGAGAAATGGGCAAATACATACGAGGACTCCACCCTGTCCTACCTATTCATGATGAATAATCGTTGGTACTTCTGCAAGAACCTGAAGGGTACAAAACTGGGTGATTTATTGGGAGATTCTTGGTTCAGAGGACACGAAGAGTACGTTGAATATTATGCAGCACTCTACTTGAGAGAGAGTTGGGGGAAACTCCCGGCTCTTTTAAGTGAAGAGGGTCTGATCCTATTCTCCAGTGGGAGAGCGATTGCTCGTGATCTAGTGAAGAAGAGGCTCAAAGCATTCAATGAGGTCTTTGATGACATGTATAAGAAGCAATCTAACTGGGTTTTGTCTGATAAAGGTTTAAGATGGAAGACATGCCAACTTGTAGTGCAGATTATAGTCCCCCTCTATAAGAGCTACATGCAGAATTACATGCATTTGATGGAACAAGGGGGAAGTCCAAGCAAGTGTGTGAAATATTCTGCAGAAAGCTTGGAGAATATGCTGAGCTCTCTGTTTCAGCCAAAGCTAGGGAAGTATGGTAGCACTAAGTGCACACATTTGATTGGTAAGATAAAAGATGTTGTCTACAATCACTTCTCCTCCACTCCTGCTGCTGCATGATTTCACAAAATTGCAGCTCTTACATAAACTTTCACTTTAATTGTGTATTTATGCCTAGATGATGGCCAATTATGGTGGTTGGTTTCTCAGAAAAGTGAGACTTCCCTGTCATCTTCAGTGAATGTCAAGTTTCCGCAACAATGCCCTATAGGAAATGTATCACATCATCACTCCTGCATGTAGCTACAGAGTATCACTAAGGTAGTTTGTATATTACTTAATAGAATCATGTGCAACTCTATATAAATGCTCTTTTAACCAAGGTAATGATCACTGATCTCCTTCCCTCCTCCGGCGGCCACTTCCCTTCTGAATGGGGGCCTGCATCCACTGTTAGATTTTGGAAATATGGTGGTCCAACCCTGAAAAAGAGAACCTCCCTTGGTTGAGATGTTTCAACTACCATATCATTGATTCTCTCTCAAAAGAGCTTTGTGTAGGTCAGGAATATCAGTCAAAAGTAGAAAATCTTCATCCCTTCTGTGTGGTTCTTTTAATTTTGACAGTAGGAGTTAAGGTAGTTGAACTGCCAAATGAATCTGGTAAAACTGTGATCTACTTTTTATTTTTTATCCGATCTGCGGGTTCAATAAAGAACAATAATAACAGGAAATTACTGCAATAGAAAGTGTTCTAGATTTCTGTGGATCTAGACCTTCCCCAACTGGGACGGAGCCATAGTGGCCAACTAGATCACATTAATATTAAATTTTCAAAAAAGTATATTTTAATTAATAGAATGTCAATTAAAGGATTAGAGCATCGGTAACTTCTCCCCTTAGCTAGTTATCTGACTATCTATTTCCCATTGTCCGTTTTTCGCTCGATACATCTAGTTGGCCCACATCTCCCTGTTGGGTTGAGTCCTGGTCAATAGGAGTTTGTTGCTTGCTTAGTTAATAAGTAGNCCTGCCGCTGCAGGAGATGGTAGTGTTCTCACGGATACTGAGAAGAAGCACATCGAGGATTAGAAGTTGAAAGATTTAAAAGCCAAAATTATCTCTTTCAAGCTCTGGACTGTTCGGTGCTGGAAACCATTCTCAACAAAGATTCCACAAAGAACATGTGGGACTCTATGAAGCTCAAATATCAAGGCATGACTCGTGTTAAGCGTGCTCAATTGCAAGCTCTGCGGAAGGAGTTTGAGCTTCTCCACATGAAGCCTGGAGAATCTGTGAATGAATATTTCAGTCGTACACTTACCATTGCCAATAAGATGAAGGCAAATGGTGAGGTAAACATTGTTGTTGTTGAAAAATGTTGAGATCCATGACTCCTACATTTAATTATGTAGTGTGTTCTATTGAGGAATCTAAAGATATAGATACCTTAACTATTGATGAGTTGCAAAATAGCTTATTTGTGCATGAGTTACCACAATGAAGAAGAACAAGCTTTGTAAATCATTCATGGAGGCCAGAGTCAAGGACGTAGAGGTATGAGAGGAAGAGGAAGAGGAAGAGGGCGTGACAGGCAGAACTTTGACAAGGCTACAGTGGAGTGCTATAAATGTCACAAACTGGGGCATTTTCAATGGGAATTCCCTAACACAGAGAAGGTAGCCAACTATGAAGAAACTCAAGAACATCTGTTACTTATGACATATGTAGAGGTGACTAAGACCCATGGGGATGATCTCTAGTTTCTCGACTCAAGATGTAGCAATCATATGAGTGGGAAAAAGGAATATTTTTTTAGATTTTGATAGTAGTTTTAGAGATAATGTGAAGCTTGGTAACAACTCCAGTCTAGTTGTCATTGGCAAAGGTAACTTACGGTTAGAGGTGAATGAGATGATACAAATTGTTATTGATGTATTTTATGTGCCAGATTTGAGAACAAACTTACTGAGTATTGGGCAATTGCAAGAAAAGGGCCTTGCCATTTTGATTCAACATGGCAAGTGCAAAGGTCTTCATCCAAAGAAAGGCTTAATCATGGAGATATCGATGTCTTCCAATCGTATGTTTATTTTGCATGCCATGGCTCAAAAGGCAATGTCTACTTGTTTNATATCGATGTCTTCCAATCGTATGTTTATTTTGCATGCCATGGCTCAAAAGGCAATGTCTACTTGTTTTAGCACCATTACTGAAGAAATGGCACAACTTTGGCACCGTCACTATGGACATCTAAGCTTTAAAGGTTTATAGACTCTTCACCAAAAACAAATGGTTGATGGTTTACCCCAGTTAAAGTCTCCTTCAATGCTATGCACTGATTGCTTGGTAAGGAAGCAACAAAGGGACTCCTTTCCTCGGCAAAGCACTTGGAGATCTTCAAAAATTCTAGAATTAGTGCATGTAGACATTTGCAGACCCATCACACCTAGCTCGAATAGTAAGAAGAGGTACTTGCTCACTTTTACTGATGATTAAAGTAGAAAAACATGGGTTTATTTTTTGATAGAGAAATCAGAAGATTTTGCCTTTTTCAAAATGTTTAAAATAAATGTTGAGAAGGAAACCAATTCTTGCATTTGAGCTTTACGCACTGATCAAGGTGGGGAATTTACATCGCAAGAGTTTAATGTTTTTTGTGATGAACATGGCATACAAAGGCAATTGACAGCTGTCTACACGCCACAGCAAAACGACGTTGCAGAATGTAAGAATAGAACCATCATGAATATGATTCGAAGTCTGCTCTCAAAGAAGAAAATGCCCAAAAAATTTTGGCCTGAAGCTGTTAATTGGACAGTGCATGTCTTGAATCGGTGTCCAACTTTGGCAGTGAAAAATCAAACTCCAGAAGAGGCTTGGAGTGGCAACAAGTCTTCGGTGGGATATTTCAGAGTGTTTGGCAGTGTCTCTCATGTCCATGTGCCTGACTGCAAAAGATCAAAATTGGATGATAAAAGTGAGTTGTGTTCTGCTGGGAGTTAGTGACGAACCTAAAGCTTACCAACTCTTTGATCCACTTTCACAACGAATAATTGTCAATCGGGATGTTGTCTTTGAAGAAGATAAAACCTGGGTTAGGATCAAACCTTTGCCACCTCTATTGAGTGTAATCTGGATTGGGGAGATCATGAGGAAGAAATTGGTGCTGGCTATGGGGTTGAAAATGGTGATAATCATGCCACTACTGAAAGGAGTGAAGCTGCCTCTGTAGCTGATATAGAAGTAGAAGAAGAAAATGATCCAGAATCAACAACTTTGGCTGATACGCTGCCGCCTCACACTCATGAAGGGAGGACTAGACGGGCCCTAGTGTGGATGAAAGATTATGTTACTGGTGAATAACTTTTGATGCAACTAATGAGGGCAACTTTGCCATGATGATTGCAACAACTGATCCTTTGTATTTTGAGGATGCCGTGAAGATTGAGAAATGGAGGAGGGCAATGGATGCTAAATTGGAAGCAATAAACAGGAATGGCACATGGGAACTGATGAACTTACCAAAGGGAGGAAAGACAGTGGGAGTGAAGTGGATTTATAAGACAAAATTCGATGAAAATGGAGAAGTGGAAAAATTCAAGGCACGACTTGTCGCCAAGGGATATACCCAACAATATGGAGTGGACTATACTGAAGTGTTTGCTCCAGTGGCACGAATGGAAACAATTTGTTTGGTGGTGGCACATGCAGCTCGACATGGATGGAAAGTCTACCAATTAGATGTAAAGTCAGCTTTCCTGCATGGAGAATTGAATGAAGAAGTCTTTGTAGAACAACCATGTGGTTATGTGCAAAAAGGGCATGAGCAGAAGGTGTACAAGTTGCATAAGGCTCTCTATGGGCTTAAGCAAACACCACGTGCTTGGTACAACCGGATCGAAGTTTATTTTATGAAGGGTTTGAGAAATGTGATTATAAGCATACTTTGTTCATCAAAGCCGACACAAAGGGAAAAGTATTAATTGTTAGTTTATATGTGGATGACCTGATTTGTACTGGTGATGATGATGCTATGATTACTCAATTTAAAACTTCTATGAATTAGGCATTTGACATGACAGATCTTGATAAGATGAGGTATTTTCTTGGTTTGGAAATCTTGCAACAATCTGATGGCATTTTTATCAGTCAAAAAAAGTATGCTTTGGAGGTGCTGGCACGTTTTGGTATGGAACAAATTAATTCTATACAGACTCCAATTGTTCCTGGGTGTAGATTGACAAAAGATGCTAATGGAGTAAAGGTGGATAAGACCTACTATAAACAAGTTATGGGTAGTCTTTCCTATCTCACAGCCACTCATCTTGACATAATGTTTGTAGTGAATCTCCTTAGTCGCTACATGGAGAATCCTACAGAATCCCATTTGCAAGTAGCAAAACGAGTACTGAGATATTTGAAGGGTACAACTGACTTCGGGATTTTTTACAGGAAGGGAAGACACAATAATNAAATATTTGAAGGGTACAACTGACTTCGGGATTTTTTACAGGAAGGGAAGACACAATAATCTTGTGACTTACACAGATAGTGATTATGCTGGGGATTTGGATGATCGCAAGAGTACATTTGACTATGTTTTTATGTTGAGTTCAGCAACAATATCTTGGTCCTCTAGAAAACAGCCTGTGGTTAGTCTATCTACCACTGAGTCAAAATTTATTNATATCTTAGTCCTCTAGAAAACAGCCTGTGGTTAGTCTATCTACCACTGAGTCAAAATTTATTGCTGCTGCATCTTGTGCATGTCAGACCGTATGGTTAGCAAGGGTATTGGAGAAGATTGGTCAAGCTCAGGATAAAGCTACTATAATTCATTGTGATAATAGTTCCGCAATTAAATTGTCTAAAAATCTAGTGATGCATGGTCGTAACAAGCACATAGATGTGAGATTTCATTTCCTTCGAGAGCTTACAAAGGCAGGCATAGTGGAGCTGATACATTGTGGCACACAGGATCAGATAGCTGATGTGATGACTAAACCACTTAAGCTTGATGTCTTCTTGAAGATGCGTCAACTATTAGGGATGTGCTCAGAGTCTGTTATAAACTGAATGTCTGTGAATTCAGTTTAAGGGAGAAATTGTTAGGTTGAGTCCTAGTTAATAGGAGTTTGTTGCTTAGTCAATAAGTAGTTCCTACTATTTAGTTGTTGGTTATTTACATGACTTAGTTTCTCCACGTCTTTAGGTATTTGTTAGACGTGTTTGTTATTTCCNGATTGACAAAAGATGCTGATGGTGTGAAGGTGGACAAGACCTACTATAAACAAGTTCTGGGTTGTCTTTTCTACCTCACAGCCACTCGTCCTGACATAATGTTTGTAGTAAATCTTCTTAGTCGCTACATGGAGAATCCTACAGAATCCCATTTGCAAGCAGCAAAGCGAGTACTGAGATATTTGAAGGGTACAACTGACTTCGGGATTTTTTATAGGAAGGGAGGACACAATAATCTTGTGGCTTACACAGATAGTGATTATGCTGGGGATTTGGATGACCGTAAGAGTACATCTGGCTATGTTTTTATGTTGAGTTCAGCGGCAATATCATGGTCCTCTAGAAAACAACCTGTGGTTAGTTTATCTACCACTGAGTCAGAATTTATTGCTGCTGCATCTTGTGCATGTCAGGCCGTATGGTTAGCAAGGGTATTGGAGAAGATAGGTCAAGCTCAGGATAAAGCTACTATGATTCATTGTGATAATAGTTCAGCAATTAAATTGTCTAAAAATCCAGTGATGCATGGTCGTAGCAAGCATATAGATGTGAGATTTCATTTCCTTCGAGAGCTCGCAAAGGCAGGCACGGTGGAGCTAATACACTGTGGCACACAGGATCAGGTAGCTGATGTAATGACTAAACCACTCAAGCTTGATGTTTTCTTGAAGATGCGTGAACTGTTGGGGATGTGCTCAGAGTCTGTTATAAACTGAATGTCTGTGAATTCAGTTTAAGGGAGGAATTGTTGGGTTGAGTCCTGGTCAATAGGAGTTTGTTGCTTGCTTAGTTAATAAGTAGTTCCTACTTATTAGCTGTTGACTTAGTTTCTCCACGTCTTTAGATATTTGTTAGACGTGGTTGTTATTTTTCCTTGATTCCTGTTTTTGTAAGGCTATTTATATAGCCAAGTCTGATATTCAATAGATAAGGGAGTTTGCTCCCAACTTCAGTTTTGCACTAGTTCAAACTCTGTTTCAATTCAAACTTTGTTTCAACAGGGTTGTGGGGGTGGGTTTTGGTGGTGGTGGTAGGTGGTTGGTGGTTGGTGGTTGGTGGTGGTGTTGGGTGGTGAATTTTTGATATAACACCAAACATATTTTTTATTTTTATTTTTATAAAATTTTAAATATAAATGACTACCATGATTTATATTTTTAATTTTTATCAAAAATAAAACAAAAATTAGTTTTGNACATATTTTTTATTTTTATTTTTATAAAATTTTAAATATAAATGACTACCATGATTTATATTTTTAATTTTTATCAAAAATAAAACAAAAATTAGTTTTGTTTTTTTTTATATAAAAATCAACGTAAAAACGAAAACGTTACCAATTGTACCCTGAGTGTTTTATGTGTGTTTAATAGAAATTTTCAAATTTTTACAAAGTTGAATCGTAAATTAAGAAATATAATAAAATCAACCTAAAATAAGATATAAACAATAAAATTGTAACATATAGCATTTAATAGCAATCAACTCAAGTCAAAACATTCACAACTAAACCAATACCAACATTAAACATTAAAACCAATAAAATCTTGCCAAAGCATACACCATTAACATTTGGTGCAATCAGTTTAATGTATTTTTTTTATATTGGTCTTTTGTTATTTTTTTGTTTGTGGGAAAATGATAATGATAATTAGATTAGTTTTGAATTTTTTTTTTGCGACTACAATTAGTTTCAATTTTTTTGTTTTTATTGGGCACTTGTTATTTTTTTATGTTATATTTTTTGTTTGATTGGAAGAATTGGTAATTAGCTTGCATTTTATTTATTTATTATTTTTTTGGTGTAATTGGTATCACTTATTTTTTTAATTGGTGATTAACTTGAGCTTTGTGTTTTTTGTTTATTGGGAGATTTTATATTTTTGTTTGTGTGTAAGTGGTGATGGTGATTAGATTGATTTTGAATTTTTTTTTTGTGATTGCAATTGGTTTCAATTGTTTCGTTTTTACTGGTCACTTATTATTTTTTTATTTTATACTTTTTGTTTGCATGGAAGAATTAGTAATTAGCTTGGATTTTATTATATAGTTTTTTTTGTTTTTTTTGGTGTAATTGCTATGATTGTTATCGTTTTTATTGGTGATTACCTCGGATTTTGTGTTTTAATTTCTATTGTTTTGTTTTTATTGATCAATTTTTTTTGTTTGCATGGAAAAATTGGATAGGTTGCATTTTATTATTATTTTTTTTGGTGTAATTGGTATCACTTATTTTTTTTAATTGGTGATTAACTTGGGTTTTGTGTTTTTGTTTCTTGAAAGAATATTTATATTTTTGTTTGTGTGGAAGTGGTGATGGTGATTAGATTGACTTTGGATTTTTTTGTGCGACTGCAATTGGTTTCAATTCTTTTATTTTACTGGTCACTGGTCACTTGTTATTTTTTTATTTTATACTTTTTGTTTGCATTGAAGAATTAGTAATTTTCTTGGATTTTATTATATAGATTTTTTATTTTTTTAGTGTAATTGGTATGACTGTTATCGTTTTTATTGGTGATTACCTTGGGCTTTGTATTTTTGTTTTTTGTGAGAATTATTTTGTTTTTATTGATCACTTTTCATTTTGTTATTTTGGTCATTTTTGCTTGGGTTTTGTATCATTATTTTGGGGGGATTGTTTTAATTTTATTGGTCACATGTTATTTTTTTTTCTGGAGTTTGGGGGAATTGTTTTTTTTTTTTTTGAGAACTATATGTTTGCATGTAGAAGATTTTTTGTTTTTTTTTGTATAAATAATAGCTTGAAGGTTGAATTTATGGGTTAGATATTGGTGATTAGATTGAGTTTTATTTTTAGTCAACTTTTTTCTATCAGAAATTCAACTAACTTTCAAAAAAATATGTAGAACCTATTAATTTTTATTTATATTTAAGATTTTCTCATTCTATGAAATCATAGAAAAAAATAATTTTTTTCTTATTTGAGTACTGATTGTGATATATATATATTTTTTTGAGGGCAGGAGAAAGGGGATTTGAACCTTTGACCTCAACAAGACAAACCTTTACAGGATAACGAGTACTATTGAACCAAAGGCTCACTGGTAATTGTGATATTGTTAAACATGCAAATCTTGAGTAAATAAGCAATTAAAAATTGCAATACACATTTAACATTTAACATATTTGTATAATGATAAATTCATGTCAAAGCATGCACAACTAAATCAAGACCAAAATTAATTCAAAAGAACAAATATTTAATGATAGTCACACAACAAATTTTTAATATGAATTAAAAAGCATAAATTCATTACAACTTACCTGGTGAAGAAGAAAATGCGTATTTTAGAAATGTGTAGCTTTGTGAGATAATAGTAATTAAATTGACAAAAATAATTAGTCAAAATATCACATACACCATAATTGAAATAGATTCAATTACAATAGAAAGTTAGTAAGCAAGAAAGGGAGTGCTTATAATTATCAAAAATTTGGAGAGAGAAGAAACTTGAAACCAAAACTCACATGAACACACAAAAAAAAAAATTAGATAGACATGAACACACACACGAAGATAGACAGGAACACACACACATGAAGACGGACATGAACACACAAAAAAAAAAAAAATCCAAAACACACAAAGGCACACACACACAGCTATATTGCATCACTGTTCTGGCAGACCTCAACTAACTGAACTTATCATCTTGCACGTAATAGTAGTTGTTTAGAATGTAATTACTATGTTACATAGTAGTCATAAAGGCATCTATTGTTCCCTTTTCTCCATAAAACAATATAAATGTTACTGATTTTGTATTGGAGAATAATCAATTTATTTAAGAGTAGCTGATGTCGTGAGAGAAACCATAAATTGATGGAATACCGAATCTAAGGTTTGTTTTTCTTGCTTGCACACTATTTAAAAAATGAATGGAGCAGTGAGAAAATTCAAAAAAACAAAACAAAATTGTAGCCGTGACTAAGGCTTCCAATAACTACGAAGGAAACTTTAAAATGCATGATGGCAAACATATTAGGATCATGTATCAAGATAGGGATGATGGTTTAGATTGATGGCTTGGCGAAAGCCAAAGTGACTATTATTGATCCCAAATAAGGGGCATTACAGAAAAAATAATCAAAGAAGATTTCCTTTCAATTGTCATGAAGCAATTCTAAAGACCCATAGACACATGGTGCGTGAAAGAGAGTTGTAAACACCAATGCAAGCAGAATCGGTTTATAAGATCATTTTGGCTGTTAAAGAGTTTAACAAATTTTATAGCGAAAATGAGACAAATGTTAAATATTATGAAATCAATACTTTATCATGAAGGTCAAGTAATAAGGTGATGAGCAATAAGGAAACTCCAGTATGATGGATTGACCACGATTAAGGAAGAGAAGTGACCACACTAATCATTTACATTCTCTTTATTGACATTTATCAAGTAATATTTATATTGTTTCAAACCTCTCTATCATAGGCACTATCATAATTCCAAAATTCCATTTGTCTTCCTTGGATGCAACTCCTCCATCGGTAAGTTATTCTCATAAAATAAAGCCAAATCTTATCTTGCAGTCTATAATTTTATAGATTACCTAGCTCATTCAGAAATTTTTTAGACATGTCAGAAATTTTTTCAGATTACAGTGGGTAGGTTTGTGAGGCAGATACAGGTTACAGTACAAAGATAAATTATGATCGTAAGTAAGAAGTAACTTTAAGGAGGGGAGAAGAGCTTAAACAAAGGCTATAAATTAAGGACTCAAATACTTCAATAATGTCAATAAAGAGAATGGAATGCATCCACAGATACCCTAAACTCTATTTTTCCTTCAATTACATTATGCATTGAAACATTAAAACCAAATTCAAAAATACTTTATAAAAATAACATAGTGCATAATTTAATTACTTGTATTGTAGCTTAAACTAAACACAAAGTTTTATCACTTAAACTGAACACAAAGTTTGACTCTATGAACAGAGCGCATAAAGTAATTCTCTGTGAACAGAACACAAAGTTTAAAGTAATCAAATTGAACACAAAGTTGCTCTCTGTTCACAGAGAGCATAAAGTAATCAAACTTTGTGTTCAAATTAGAACCGAGTTGCTGTCAGATATAGGCAAGTTGGTACATGTTACATTTCCATCAATTATTTGGACTGAAGTTAATTGTGCCAATTGTGGAAACAACCTTTCTGGGTTGCGGACATCTCACAATACCAAAGACAATTGAAAGAATAGAGAGATCAAAGAAAAATTGAACACAAAGTTTGATTACTTGTATTGTAGCTTAAACTTCCCTATTATTTATAGTTAGTCAAGATTATGTAGAAAAGAAAGCAATTACACGCACAGATTAGGATCTCACAAAACCACAGTTCACAGAGGTAGAAAATGAACACACAGGCACACACACACACACACAAAACCCAGAACACAGAGAAAAAGAGAGCGAGATATAGAGAAAGGGAGAGAATTGAATAAAAAAAACCTAGAATAACTAGACTCCTGGCGTTGTGTTGCAGTGGGTGTTACTCCGTGTGGTATGTGTTGCAATGAGTGTTAGTGTGATGTGTGTTACAAGGGCAAGGTAGAGAAATAGAGGAAGGGGGAGAGAGAGGGGTATCGTGAGATAGCAATTGAGATATGGGATAGGCAAGGTAGAGAGTTAGATGAGGAGTCTCGGTAGAGGCAGATAGAATATTTTAAAAAATGGGTGAGGCAGGGAGTAACGGAGAGAATTATAGGATGTGATAGGGAGATAGAGTTAGATGAGATATATAAGTTTTTTGTATCAGTTAATATGAGATAAGGAGAGAGAAATAGATGAGAGATATGACTGTTAGGGAAATCTATGATGATGACCGTCGAATCAAGAATCGTCAAGTAATCTGAGCTGCGAAAAGTTCAAAACAAACATTCCTAACTACTTTATTATATAGATTAAATAAGTCTACAAGTAAATTTTATAAAAATTTATAATTACCTCTATGGTAAAAAAAGTAAGTTTCATTTAATTTATTTAATAATTTTTTTATTGAATAATTACAGCACATCAACATTATTGATATAATGTATCATTACACCAAAAAGTAATGCTATTGAGACCTAATTTATTGATCTAATACACTATGACCTTTGGATTAACTGTGGGCTCCATAAAATATTGGAACTTGGTATTTAACCAATGGTTCCAAAAAAATCACATTATTAGATCAGCAAATTATGTCAAATTTTTAGGTTCAAATAGAATTTTCCTTACACCAAATATTTACTCATTTGAGTCGATTTTTGAATAAAAAATTTGATCTATAATCCTACAAGATCCTAAAAATAACTAAAGTAATGATAAGGACGAAGAATAAATTTAGACATTTTAAGTTTGAATTTTGACAACCATTTTAAGTCAAGTTATGAGAGAATTATTCCTAATGAATATTCTTGTCTCGGCGTGGACAAACCTAAGAGAGGATTAGTCAAAGTGTGTATAAGCTGAATAGTATATATCTAACCATTGAACCAAAAAAAATAAAAAAATTCTTATATGTTTTTCTTTTCTTTTCTTTTAAAACACTTGTCCTTCATAAAACCAAATCATAGGCATTTTACTGTCTAAANAAAAAAAAAAAAAATTCTGATATGTTTTTCTTTTCTTTTCTTTTAAAACACTTGTCCTTCATAAAACCAAATCATAGGCATTTTACTGTCTAAAAGTGTACCTAAATAGGCCCAATTGCTCATTCATGGGCTATAAATGTCAGTCAAACTTATTGCAGCTGTACTAGACTCGTGGCTAATGACTGGCCCATTGGAGGTCCAATTTGAACCCAGTACTGGGAAGTTTATGGATTACAACCCTACACATTTTTATATTAAATTCATCCTAGGTGAATCAACTTGCTATAGAATATGCGCCATCTATGATTTATTATGTTTGATAATTAATTGAGTTTGATAAACATGAAGTTTTTATTTTGTATTATTTGTTTGCAAAAATTATATTAGGTACCATTTGGTAACGATTTTTTTTTAAACAAACAACCAATTTCATCAAAAAGGTAAAAGAATCTTTAATTACTATTTTTTAAAAATAATCTTTTGTACATAAATTTGATTCTTTATAGATGTGTATTTGTAAATTATTGCATACGTGATTATTGTTAGAAGTGAGTAACTCTTGACAAAGAAAAAAACAAAAAAACAACAATACGAAAAATATGTTGTTTTTATAATCTTTTTGGCCCCTTGTGATTATGTTGGGTAAAATATGTTTAAAATATATATGTATTCTATCGTATGTGTTCGTAAAAGAAAAAAACAACAAAGAATTGAAATTCTAAATCGATTGTGACAAGAGGTTCCACGACGTCGCCTTTGGCGGGAAATCGGAGGGCCAACCCCTCACGGTCCAGTATTATTTACTTGCGTAAACCCACTTCTCCTCTTTCCCGGTTTTAAATATTTTATATTCATTTTTTAATTAATAATTATATGTCATTTACCTAAACTTATCTATCGCGTCAAGTCAATGGGTGTTGGGCAGGACTGATTCAAGGAAATTTGAACAAAAATATTAAATGGGGGTTTTTTATTTTTAATATTAATTTTTTTAAAAAAAAATTAATTAATTTTTAATTTATTATGTGAGAGAGATAGAAGAAATACGTGCCAGTATTTTTGAAAAAAATGTTTTAATTTTTATTTTGTTTTTTACCTAAGAAATTATTTAATTTGAACTTTTTTTTTAATGTTTTTTACTTATTTTTATATATACAAGGAGAGAGTAGATAGATGTAAATATGAGTTGACTTTTGAGTAATTTTTATTTTATTTATTTATGTTTAGGTTTATAATGTTATGAATTGGATTAAAGACTCAAATTATTATAAAAATTTTGATTGTATTTAATTTTTTGGGGTATTTTTTATAGGGTTTAATTTAAAGAATTTATTTATTTTAAGTTAATAATATACCTAAAATTACAAGACTTTCTAAAAATTTGGAGTCTAAAATTCAAACTTATTTTTTAATGTAGTTGAGCCACCCCTAGTGTAGGGTCTTTGTAAGTTTATATTGAAAAATATTATATTTATACTTGTCTCATTATTATTTTGTTTCAAATGAATCACATGATGATAATATCATATATTGTATATAATTCCAAATAATTATTAATTAAATAATTCTTATCATTTATTTTATTTTAATTAAAATTATTTATATTTAATTCATTTATTAATTATACCGTCTTGAATTTATTCATTTGCAATATGAGCAACTTAATTAACACTTGAATCCTGTATTTTTCATATTGTACTGATAGATGTTGTCATATTTCAACTCCCCCAATCTTTACGCCTCTCGCATATGGGCCCCATTTGGTCAACATGCATTCTGTGTATTTTGAAATATTTTATTTGCATATGTGCATGCATGCATGTCATGGTGTTTAGGATGATGATGATGATGATCATAAATAATAATGGATGTATGGCTTTGTCACGTGAATTTGTGTGCACAGACATCTGTTTGGGTACGGCGTGCTCTACTGTTTCCTACTAAAAGTGTACGGATTGATAGAGGGCAGGGGACAAGCCCACAATTGTATTTTGCTGAGGTGGCATAGCGACGACCGTCTGATCTTACATCCCTAATCTCGAAGCCAACATGGTCACATGCACGGCAGGCAGAATCACGTGCCATTAATTAGTGAAGAAGCCCATGTTTTTTTAACTCTTACTATATTATTTATGCTACTAAATAGTTTTATTTCATTACTCGACAATATTACAGTTTAAGAAAAGTCAAGGAAAAAAGATAACAAATGGACAACCATATAAGATGGTCAAAATAATTATTTATTTCAAAATTAATTTAACATGGGGCGTGCTTCTAGAAAATACATAACAGTAAATATAGCAAATTGTGAGGGGCATAAAGATAATTACAACAGCCTCTTACCCCCCTGTTTGGTATGGTGAAAATAGGGAGGATGGAAATGGAGGAAGGAAAGTGGGAGGAAATGCTCCACTTTCTCTTCAATTTTCCATTCATCATGTCAAACATAAATAAGAGAAAATATATTCCTTTTTTCTAGAGATGAAAAATATTTTTCATTCTTCTAACTTTTCATCCTTTTCACTTTGATGTCCCATTTTCTGCCCAATTTTGGACTGAAACAAAATAGCAGCCGGAATGGATTTTCTTTCCGTTTGTCTTTCTTTTCTCTCCATTTTTCATCTTTGGATTGATCATATCTTTAAAAAATTTATCGTCAATCAAGTGCTCATAAAAGTCTCTATGTATGGAGGCTAACAGCCCTGGGCTTTTATACAATATAATATTTTATTTTTATCTAAATTATTACAGATTATCATTAAAATTAAATTAGCATTAATTTTTTAAGAATTTAGATTAATAAGATTTTTCATTTACAAAAAAAAACCTTAAATGTGGGAGATTTGAATGAGGAACAATAGAGTACTACTAGTGGTGGCAGATCCATTTTATGGTCTAAGGGCCTCAGTTTTTTAAAATTATACATTACACCTCTGAAATTATGTTTTTTTATCCTCTTAACTTTTGATTCAACCAAACATTAACTATAAAAATTATGACACTTTACATAAATCATTAAATTTTGGTATTTTGTAAATTTTAGACTATTTCAAATTATTAATGGTGCAATTGATTTGAATTTTACATCTAATAATTCAAC
This sequence comes from Ilex paraguariensis, assembly GCA_963454935.2. Lineage (NCBI taxonomy): Eukaryota > Viridiplantae > Streptophyta > Magnoliopsida > Aquifoliales > Aquifoliaceae > Ilex > Ilex paraguariensis. The sequence continues at coordinate 891,769 of CAUOFW020001859.1, read as the reverse complement.
TAGTTTTGTTTAATTTTATTCATTTTATCAAAAATAATAATTATATTATATCATTTAAAATTGATTCCTATATATTCTATGTATATAAATATCATAATATTAACAATTTAATTGAATGAACCACATTAAATAAAAATATCTTGTTTTACCATTATTTAGTCCTTTTCTAGAGAAAATCCTAGCTCCGCCCTTGAGTACTAGTACTTGAATGTCAACTTTACATATTATTCTTATTAATTTGATCCTACAATGTAATTTAATTGTCACGTCTAACAAGTCGGCAATTCTTGTACTCTACTCCAAAATTACTTGTGGTGAAATGGCCATGTTGGTAGTGTCGAATTGCCATCTATTACGTTGCTTCCTACTTTGTCTCTTCTTTTAACTCTTCTAACGTTATAACTTCGACGGATGCCGCCCGAGTAACTTCCTACTTAACTCATCCCCTGATCTTTATCATTGACATTTTCACCTATCTATATTATTCCGGTCATTATTATCGTTGAATAAGAAAATTTAATCAAAGAAGAGGTCATGACAAAACTTTTCATTTCAAATTTTTAACTTTTATGCATCGTGCAGACTTGTTATCATAACCAATAATAACATGCGTGCATTACATAGGTTACGAAAATTTCACATTTGTCAACAAACTCATAACAAGCACCATCACATGAAGTTTTTTTTTTGTCGGGCACTATTATTGAGAAGGAAAATAATGAGGTTCAAATTCACGATTTTATAGTTCGATAGCGGAACGGTAACCATTAGATTAACCGCTAATCTTATTTCAATAATTTGAATTGTCTTTGTTGCATAAAACAGAGACCCTCTTAGCAAAATACATAAATCATCGACATATGGTTGAAATACCAACTTTGACCACAACCTCCTAAGTTAGAGTCTTTGATAGATAGATTTTTCANTAACTTCGACGGATGCCGCCCGAGTAACTTCCTACTTAACTCATCCCCTGATCTTTATCATTGACATTTTCACCTATCTATATTATTCCGGTCATTTTTATCGTTGAATAAGAAAATTTAATCAAAGAAGAGGTCACGACAAAACTTTTCATTTCAAATTTTTAACTTTTATGCATCGTGCAGACTTGTTATCATAACCAATAATAACATGCGTGCATTACATAGGTTACGAAAATTTCACATTTGTCAACAAACTCATAACAAGCACAAACACATGAAGTTTTTTTTTTTTGTCGGGCACTATTATTGAGAAGGAAAATAATGAGGTTCAAATTCACGATTTTATAGTTCGATAGCAGAATGGTAACCATTAGATTAACCGCTAATCTTATTTCAATAATTTGAATTGTCTTTGTTGCATAAAACAGAGACCCTCTTAGCAAAATACATAAATCATCGGCATATGGTTGGAATACCAACTTTGACCACAAGCTCCTAAGTTAGAGTCTTTGATAGATAGATTTTTCGTCAAGGGGGAAAGAAATTTTATTTCCTTGCTTTTTTGTTTAGTACGATAGATAAAAAATTAGGGATCAAAATTTTAAAAATGTAAGTGTATTAATTGAAACTTTAAGGACCAAATAGTAATTATATGCATACTTAGGTTTATTATGAACCCTTCATTATATGCCTACTCACCGTTTTTCAAAGATTGATTTCCCTGTATAAATCAAATCTTATTTTTCACACATCTATGTTTCCTAAGAATTCCACCCGTTTACTTTTCGGAATGCCACCCTTGGTTCAGTACCGTCCCTACATGTAATAGTCAATTAACGGAACATTCAAAGAAACTATGCATCTTTATTGAATGTTAATCAAAGAAAGTCCTTTCATCCTAATCTTATTTAATGAAAAGGGGTCGGGCATAACACGTTCTTTTTTGGAACGCATAGACAATTATAAACGTATTATTAAAGACTTTTTGAAGCATGAAAACATTGTTTCCTAAGAGCAATTTCAAAGAGAGTTACCATTTTGGGGAGTTAAATTACTTATTTGTAATCTTGAATAGTATTTTGATACCCCTGAATTATAAATCTACTCCAATGGCAGGTGCCATTTTCATATTTTTATTCATCAATTTATATGAATCGTTGGATCTATATTCATCTAACAGATCTATATTTATCAACCCATTTACAACCNTTTTCATATTTTTATTCATCAATCTATATGAATCGTTGGATCTATATTCATCTAACAGATCTATATTTATCAACCCATTTATAACTNTGAATTGTCTTTGTTGCATAAAACAGAGACCCTCTTAGCAAAATACATAAATCATCGGCATATGGTTGGAATACCAACTTTGACCACAAGCTCCTAAGTTAGAGTCTTTGATAGATAGATTTTTCGTCAAGGGGGAAAGAAATTTTATTTCCTTGCTTTTTTGTTTAGTACGATAGATAAAAAATTAGGGATCAAAATTTTAAAAATGTAAGTGTATTAATTGAAACTTTAAGGACCAAATAGTAATTATATGCATACTTAGGTTTATTATGAACCCTTCATTATATGCCTACTCACCGTTTTTCAAAGATTGATTTCCCTGTATAAATCAAATCTTATTTTTCACACATCTATGTTTCCTAAGAATTCCACCCGTTTACTTTTCGGAATGCCACCCTTGGTTCAGTACCGTCCCTACATGTAATAGTCAATTAACGGAACATTCAAAGAAACTATGCATCTTTATTGAATGTTAATCAAAGAAAGTCCTTTCATCCTAATCTTATTTAATGAAAAGGGGTCGGGCATAACACGTTCTTTTTTGGAACGCATAGACAATTATAAACGTATTATTAAAGACTTTTTGAAGCATGAAAACATTGTTTCCTAAGAGCAATTTCAAAGAGAGTTACCATTTTGGGGAGTTAAATTACTTATTTGTAATCTTGAATAGTATTTTGATACCCCTGAATTATAAATCTACTCCAATGGCAGGTGTCATTTTCATATTTTTATTCATCAATCTATATGAATCGTTGGATCTATATTCATCTAACAGATCTATATTTATCAACCCATTTATAACTTCTCCCTTTCTCTCTCCAGAGTTGCCAAAAATACCACCCCCAAGAACTTTGATGCTATTTTTCAACCCCATATGCTTTCATGATTTGGTATAAGCCTTTTTAATGGAGATGTTCAAATTTAAGGAAGGAGAAACTCTTTTTCAAATGAGGACAAACTCAGATTTAAAAAAAAGTAAATATGACAATTAGATTTGTGAAGGAAGGTGTAACTCGCCATTGGTGAAAAGGATAAGGATTTAAGTCTTTATTAATTTGGGTTTAAAAACAAGTTTTCTTTCATTTAGTGTGAGTATTGGTCTAACATTGAAGAAGAGTTTTACGAGTTTTTACCCTTTTTTAAAAAAAAGTACAAAAAAAGGGTAAGAATCGAAAATGATCTAAGAATTTTATTTTTGGTTACTATTTTTTTCTTAATACTTTAAAAGTTTTATGTTTTGGGTGGGAGAGAGAGAGAGAGTGCAGTAATGGCAATGAGACATTTTTTGGTCTGCCATGCAACAACAAAGTAATATGGCAGAGAGAATATTCAATTCAGCGGGTATATCATGTCAGAATTATTGACATAGTATTATCAACTAATAATAAAATTTTAAATAAGTAAAGTGAATGTAAATTGAATAGTTTTTAACTAACATGAAAGCATAGTGGTTAGTTATCTCCTTACATGGAAGGAAAATTATTGATTTATGTGATATCCACTTTTCTATTTATCCATATATTATTAGTTGGTGATATCATAAAACATGATGATATGATATTATAGTTATAATAAATATTTTTTCGACGAGAGGGTAACGGTTGATCCATCACATTTAATTTACCCATAAANAAGTAATATGGCAGAGAGAATATTCAATTCAGCGGGTATATCATGTCAGAATTATTGATATAGTATTATCAACTAATAATAAAATTTTAAATAAGTAAAGTGAATGTCAATTGAATAGTTTTTAACTAGCATGAAAGCATAGTGGTTAGTTATCTCCTTACATGGAAGGAAAATTATTGATTTATGTGATATCCACTTTTCTATTTATCTATATATTATTAGTTGGTGATATCATAAAACATGATGATATGATATTATAGTTTTAATAAATATTTTTTCGACGAGAGGGTAACGGTTGATCCATCACATTTAATTTACCCATAAATACTAGATTGTTGCTGATATCTGCCAGGGTTTATATGTTATCAACCGACAAACACAAATGACATTTTTGTAGAAAATTCATAAAAACCAGAACTTGGGTTTGGGTTCGAAGGAGGCACTCTTTTCTTTCATAAAAGGTACACAACTGTACTATAATATAATGGAACTCAATCATGTCTCTTTGTCGTATTCTTTCCCAAAACCTTACTTGTTTCTTTTGAATTGTTTGAAACTCAATTATGTTTATTTTTCAAAACATATTTTGCCAAATATCATACTGCAATTAGAATCCAAGAAGACCAGCGAGTTCAAGCACTACCTATAAAAGAACATAACCTTTAATGGACAAAATGAGGGTTTATCAATCAAGTTGAAAGTAATGATTTAGAAGAGTAGATGCGAACTTATCAATCAATGGGAAAGTAATCCTTGTATTTCATTTCCCACTTCCAAATTTGTGATAATTGAGGAGAAATCTTGAACAACATAATGTTAAGAGTAAAATAAAACATAAGAGTTACATGGCATTTTTGACTAATTTGTTTGAATAAAAAGATGTACTGNATATCATACTGCAATTAGAATCCAAGAAGACCAGCGAGTTCAAGCACTACCTATAAAAGAACATAACCTTTAATGGACAAAATGAGGGTTTATCAATCAAGTTGAAAGTAATGATTTAGAAGAGTAGATGCGAACTTATCGATCAATGGGAAAGTAATCCTTGTATTTCATATCCCACTTCCAAATTTGTGATAATTGAGGAGAAATCTTGAACAACATAATGTAAGAGTAAAATAAAACATAAGAGTTACATGGCATTTTTGACTAATTTGTTTGAATAAAAAGATGTACTATAACGACATATTTCATGTGTTTAACACAAAAAATAATGTCAAATTATAATTGTTTGACTTGATTTAATCAATTTGTGTTGACTTTTTTAGCGTGCTGTGAATTATATTTTGATTCTTGGGGAATTTGGTGAAAACGAAGGTCGGATCAACGTGATTCTTGATTTTAGATTTGGTAGATCTTATCACTATTTTTGGTGTTGATTGATTCAAAGATGATTTGAATTTCTCAAATCAGNACATAAGAGTTACATGGCATTTTTGACTAATTTGTTTGAATAAAAAGATGTACTATAACGACATATTTCATGTGTTTAACACAAAAAATAATGTCAAATTATAATTGTTTGACTTGATTTAATCAATTTGTGTTGACTTTTTTAGCGTGCTGTGAATTATATTTTGATTCTTGGGGAATTTGGCGAAAACGAAGGTCGGATCAACGTGATTCTTGATTTTAGATTTGGTATTAATTTTGGTAGATCTTATCACTATTTTTGGTGTTGATCGACTCAAAGATGATTTGAATTTCTCAAATCAAGACCTTGGCAGTGTGTTCTTCCTTTCATTGATAGATTTGCAAGACTTCGATTGAAAGTAAACATTGATAGAACTTCACTGTTGATTTTTTTTTCTCCTCTTGATATGGACTCGGGGCAATGCTTTCTGACGCGAGGTGGTCTGTCAAACCAACCAAAGATAGACACGTGACACATTCTGTCAATAATGATAGAAGTAATGATTCGTGTGATATGATATGCTTGCCCTCGAAGCTTCATCAGGGGGGATGAGCACTAAGATTCCCACGGTGCCTACGATGGGATTTTGGGAATTTCATGCCAAGCGATGCTGACCTCAACATTATTGCTAGAAATGCACTAGGGTCTCCCCAACGTTACCATGAACACCAACGAAGGATCTTCTCAATTCATACCAAAGATTGTTGAGATCGAGAGGGTCAGAATATAGACAANTCTGACGCGAGGTGGTCTGTCAAACCAACCAAAGATAGACACGTGACACATTCTGTCAATAATGATAGAAGTAATGATTCGTGTGATATGATATGCTTGCCCTCGAAGCTTCATCAGGGGGGATGAGCACTAAGATTCCCACGGTGCCTACGATGGGATTTTGGGAATTTCATGCCAAGCGATGCTGACCTCAACATTATTGCTAGAAATGCACTAGGGTCTCCCCAATGTTACCATGAACACCAACGAAGGATCTTCTCAATTCATACCAAAGATTGTTGAGATCAAGAGGGTCAAAATATAGACAGAGAATAGGTTGATGAGGCTAAGAAACAATTTACTTTACACATCGACCACTTCAGTCGACATATTGGAAGACAACTAGATTTTCATTGAAATCGCCCACATGAAAATAAACGAAGAAATGTCTTACGAGGAATTGTGTTCAATTGTCAAATGGCGTGGATCTGTTATCCCACGTTGTCAGATCCAATAGTATCACTGAGACAAATCATGATAGAAATATTTAAGGATGCAATTAATGCTCTTCATGAGCATGACAAGTGAGTCACAGGCATTTAATTCTCGAGGGGCAAGGATAGGGAGTACATTAATCCCTCGACGCACTATGTAATGGCGAACATTTACTCCCATAGAGCATGTTGTGTAACGTTATATCTCGTAGTGAATGCTCGACATGAGTGTCAATGATCGACAAGTATCTAGATGCCGATGGGGTTAATATCATTAATGCATGTTGGATTGACATGCATACAAAGGATCAAGTATCGAAGTCAAAAGGGCGCCTTGTTCGATGTCTAGCCACTTGACGNGTTATCCCACGTTGTCAGATCCAATAGGATCACTGAGACAAATCATGATAGAAATATTTAAGGATGCAATTAATGCTCTTCATGAGCATGACAAGTGAGTCACAGGCATTTAATTCTCGAGGGGCAAGTATAGGGAGTACATTAATCCCTCGACGCACTATGTAATGGCGAACATTTACTCCCGTAGAGCATGTTGTGTAACGTTATATCTCGTAGTGAATGCTCGACATGAGTGTCAATGATCGACCAGTATCTAGATGCCGATGGGTTAATATCATTAATGCATGTTGGATTGACATGCATACAAAGGATCAAGTATCGAAGTCAAAAGGGCGCCTTGTTCAATGTCTAGCCACTTGACAAATTCAAAGAAACATCCACTATGAGTCAATTAGGGTCCTCCCACCAAAGAGGATTGTATGAATATTCTCGATAGGTGTACTTGTTCACCAGAAAAATATAACTAACACTCTTAAGCAAAAACAGACGGCCTCCCTTATAACCCTTTCTTCATGATCCTCAATGTTTTCGGCGTTCCCAAACTCAAGAGAAACCTTTGAGTGTTAGTCAAAGTGCTGTTTTCTCAATATTATGCAAGAAATCATCCATACACTTTCTTAATCTCTCATTCTCCTTGGTTTCCCTTTTGTTGGCCTTCCCTTAAATCTTCTATTTATAGAGTTGGAAGTAGTTATCTATATAAGAGTATTTTACTTGAACACTCCTATACGAGCATATTTAGTTAGTCAACATATAAATTTATGGACTTTAATTGATTTATATTATTTGAATTTATAAAATTTAGATCCATCCAAGACATAGACATTATTTTAATTATTAATTTTTTAAGTTTGTAGGAACATGAACTTCATCAATACTACTAATAAAGACCGAGAAGAGGGGTTTGGTGTCTACTTCTAATTTCTTATTTAATTTTATTTTACCGTTCCTCTAATAAAATATCAATATTACTCTTTATTTACTTTCAAATAACAATCTAACCCTTTTTTTTAACCCTACTCAACTTCTTATNCGAGAAGAGGGGTTTGGTGTCTACTTCTAATTTCTTATTTAATTTTATTTTACCGTTCCTCTAATAAAATATCAATATTACTCTTTATTTACTTTCAAATAACAATCTAACCATTTTTTTAACCCTACTCAACTTCTTATTTTTCTTCACATGAGTATTTATGCATGCATGTTTGGCATATACATTTCTTCATAAGGAAAAAATATAAAAATTTAACCTAAAAAATAAAAAAAGAAAACTTTCTTTTCTAGGGGTTAATACCTTCGGGCTGTTTGATTAGGAAGAAAAGAATGATGAAAAGTAGGGGTGTTCAAATTTTTGATTGACCGTAATTTTTTATCTTATCCGACCCTACCCTACTTAACGGCTAGCCGCAAAAATCGGGTAAAAATGCGGAAGAGTTTTTAGTATTCTAATTAAATAGGGTAAGAATGCAAAATACCTATTAATTTCAACATTCCTACTCTACCCTACTCGCAAAAAATATATTTAACTTTTTANTTCGGGCTGTTTGATTAGGAAGAAAAGAATGATGAAAAGTAGGGGTGTTCAAATTTTCGATTGACTGTAATTTCTTATTTTATCCGACCCTACCCTACTTAACGGCTAGCCGCAAAAATCGGGTAAAAATGCGGAAGAATTTTTAGTATTCTAATTAAATAGGGTAGGAATGCAGAATACCTATTAATTTCAACATTCCTACTCTACCCTACTCGCAAAAAATATATTTAACTTTTTAATATTTTTTTTAGTAATTATAAAAATATTTATGTGGTATAATTTATATTATAACTTTGTTATTGTTGTGGATGTTTGAGTTGCGAAAATATGGACTTGTTTTTTGTGTAGGTTACATGATTTGTGGTGAACTAGTGAATTATTGAAGCAGTTATGATCTTAATGTGTTTCATATGGTTTAAACTTAAAATAATTGTTTATATTTGTGTAACAATTATGATAGATTGATGCTCATATTTTTTTATGTTTTATTGTAATTGTTGTTGTAGTTGTTTTAGATTTTAATGTTATTAATTAATTGTGTTGTTAAATTGGTGCATGTTATTTAATTGAATTGTCAAAATAATTCAAAAATTAATAGCTACAAAAATGTTTATCCGATTTCCTTNAATTGTTGTTGTAGTTGTTTTAGATTTTAATGTTATTAATTAATTATGTTGTTAAATTGGTGCATGTTATTTAATTGAATTGTTAAAATGATCCAAAAATTAATAGCTACAAAAATATTTATCCGATTTTCTACCCGATTATTCGGGTAGAAAGTCGGGTAGGAATACCACACTTGATCGGGTAGGGTAGACCAAGAAAAAATTCTTTCGCAAAATATCGGGAAGGAAGATGGAAGACAATATTTCCTACCTGTAGGATGAGGTGAACATTCTTAATGAAAAATGAAAATGATAGAAAGTAAAGGGAAAGAAATAAAAATGATAGAAAATATAATTTCATGTATGTATTTGGTTAGGATAAAAAATTTGCTAAAAATTTTTTNATGAGGTGAACATTCTTAATGAAAAATGAAAATGATAGAAAGTAAAGGGAAAGAAATAAAAATGATAGAAAATATAATTTCATGTATGTATTTGGTTAGGATAAAAAATTTGCTAAAATTTTTTTTTTAAAAAAATTCATTCTATTGTTTGAAAGAAAGGAAAGTTAATTTTTTTTTTTTTAATTTTCTAAATTACTCTCAATTATATTAAACAGGTTTATGAAAAAAAAATGTATTATTTTTAAAAGTTAAAAAATTNTTTTAAAAAAAATTCATTCTATTGTTTGAAAGAAAGGAAAGTTAATTTTTTTTTTTTAATTTACTAAATTACTCTCAATTATATTAAACCGGTTTACGAAAAAAAAAATATGTATTATTTTTAAAAGTTAAAAAATTAAAAAAAGAAAAAGTGGCTCGTAACCTAATCTTGACAAGGACCAATATGAAAGTCTTTGGGCCAAATTATATTATTGATCAAATCGATACCAATATTTTTTTTAAATTAATAACTCAAAATATTTTAAGAAAAATAAAAGTAAAATAAAAAGTTATTTATAAATCACAATTTTTTTTGCAATTTATTTTGTTTTTTGCAAGGAAAAAAAGTTGGTAAGTTGAGAGAAAATTCAGGTATAAAAAAAATTATTTTTTCCATTAGTTTTTATTTTATGCTAACCAAANATTTTTTTTAAATTAATAACTCAAAATATTTTAAGAAAAATAAAAGTAAAATAAAAAATTATTTATAAATCACAATTTTTTTGCAATTTATTTTGTTTTTTGCAAGGAAAAAAAGTTGGTAAGTTGAGAGAAAATTCAGGTATAAAAAAAATTTATTTTTTTCATTATTTTTTATTTTATGCTAACCAAATATATAAAAAATTAAAAAAATTTCTCTTTCTCTTTTTTTTTTTTGCATCTTCTATCATTCTCTTGCCAGAATTTCAGTGGCACTATAGTAAATATAACCAGCAAAGAACCCAAATATCGGCCAAATAAAAATTTGCCGTAGTCCCACTGCTCCACTTTACAGAAACGGCTGGTCAGTGCGTTAGCAAATCGTGGCATTACTCTACCACCTCCTACCAGAACCAGTACGCACGCTCTCTTTCAGCTCGTGAAGTGTACATTCCATCGCAATGCAATGAATGGCTCGATGGCTTCATGCATACCAATCGATCATCGTTTGTAATCCACGCGGACTACCCGAGGGTGGAATAGTTAATCCTTCCACTATATGCATGTCATGACATGCAGGGCATGGGGGATAAGTATGGTTCATAAAAAACATTAATGGTCATGCCAACCATCATAATTTTCCATTTTTCAACTGTTCATTACTTTCCATTTAATTATCTCTTACCATTAGATATTCATTTCATTTTATACTAATTTGTTTCCATTATATATATACACACCCTTCAATGCATTTTGACCGCTTGGGAAACGGTGAACGGCAGAACAAATTGCATCACAAGAAGCGAGAGGGACAAGAACATAGGAGAGAGAGAGGGAGAGAGAGAAATTCGAGTGGGCGGTGTAGAGAGAGAGAAAGGAAGAAGGTAATTTTTTCTTTATTTTATTATTTCTTTGTTTAGATTTTCGATGTTTGACGATATTTATATGGTTGTTTATGGAGATTTGCGTCGTCCAATCGTTGTTAAAGACATTTTCAGAGGTTTTTCTGACAGTCTTTAGCGGTGGAAATTGATAGCACTGACATCGATATTAAATCTAACAGATCTTTGTCATGTTGAGAGAGAAATAGTAGCCATAGATTCCTAATCCTGTATCTGTTCTTTTTCTGACTCTACACTTGAATAAGTCTATATACTGGTTTATCTAACCCTATTTTTTCTTTTCTTCCCTGCTCTTAGTTTGAGATTTCTGAAGTGGGTTTTGTGAGAAAAAGTTGTGGGAGAGATTTATGCCGGCAGGGTCTGAACTGAGTTTGATTGGGGCTCCATTGAAGCTCTGGCTCTCTTGTTCTTCTGTGTTCTTTGTTCTTTGCATGCAACAACAACTTCTCTGTGTTCATCAGGAGAGCACCAACCTGTTTTTCCCAACTGTTTCGATGCGTTTGAGGCCAAAAAGGTATTAAATCTTTCTTAACCCCTACTGTATCTTATATCTGTATGTGCATATTTTTGGTGGCTATATGTTTTTATTGTTTAGTGTGTATGTTTTTTGATGATTTTAATGGCTGATCTGAAATGGGTTTGTGTTGTTTTGGTGGTTTTTTTTGGGGTTTTTGCAGGACTTGTTCTGGAGTAGNTATTGTTTAGTGTGTATGTTTTTTGATGATTTTAATGGCTGATCTGAAATGGGTTTGTGTTGTTTTGGTGGTTTTTTTTGGGGTTTTTGCAGGACTTGTTCTGGAGTAGCGTATTTTGGGGGTTTTCACATAAAGCGATGTTTCTATCTCTTCTTGTTCTTAAGAGGGCCTCTTACTTGATACACCCCTGTTCCTGAGAGAATTTGTTGCTCTATATCATTTCTTNTTGCATCACAAGAAGCGAGAGGGACAAGAACATAGGAGAGAGAGAGGGAGAGAGAGAGGGAGAGAGAGAAATTCGAGTGGGCAGTGTAGAGAGAGAGAAAGGAAGAAGGTAATTTTTTCTTTATTTTAGTATTTCTTTGTTTAGATTTTCGATGTTTGACGATATTTGTATGGTTGTTTATGGAGATTTGCGTCGTCCAATCGTTGTTAAAGACATTTTCAGAGGTTTTTCTGACAGTCTTTAGCGGTGGAAATTGATAGCACTGACATCGATATTAAATCTAACAGATCTTTGTCATGTTGAGAGAGAAATAGTAGCCATAGATTCCTAATCCTGTATCTGTTCTTTTTCTGACTCTACACTTGAATAAGTCTATATACTGGTTTATCTAACACTATTTTTTCTTTTCTTCCCTGCTCTTAGTTTGAGATTTCTGAAGTGGGTTTTGTGAGAAAAAGTTGTGGGAGAGATTTATGCCGGCAGGGTCTGAACTGAGTTTGATTGGGGCTCCATTGAAGCTCTGGCTCTCTTGTTCTTCTGTGTTCTTTGTTCTTTGCATGCAACAACAACTTCTCTGTGTTCATCAGGAGAGCACCAACCTGTTTTTCCCAACTGTTTCGATGCGTTTGAGGCCAAAAAGGTATTAAATCTTTCTTAACCCCTACTGTATCTTATATCTGTATGTGCATATTTTTGGTGGCTATATGTTTTTATTGTTTAGTGTGTATGTTTTTTGATGATTTTAATGGCTGATCTGAAATGGGTTTGTGTTGTTTTGGTGGTTTTTTTTGGGGTTTTTGCAGGACTTGTTCTGGAGTAGTGTATTTTGGGGGTTTTCACATAAAGCGATGTTTCTATCTCTTCTTGTTCTTAAGAGGACCTCTTACTTGATACACCCCTTTTCCTGAGAGAATTTGTTGCTCTATATCATTTCTACTGTGTTTTTCTTTTCTTTTCTTCCAAACACAGTTTTTCTGGTATTTTCTGAGTATAGATTAATAGAAAATGCCAGAGCCTCGTAAACAGCCACCATTGAATCAAAATAACCTCTGCAAAAAATCAAAGAGCAGAGCAAACTCTGTTCAAGCCACCAAAACCATGAGAAAAATTCGGATAATTAATTATGATCCATACGCTACTGATGCATCAGACGATGAACGAATCTATGAGGGACCATCCCTTAAACGTATTATTCGAGAGATTAAGATTCCAATTGATACTTCTCATGGACCAACCAAATCATCCAAACCTTCTAAGAGTCCAGAAATGGAGAGTTCATGTCAAGATAGCAACAATGGCGAAAAACCCTTGAACGAGACGAAGGTTTTGAGGAAAAATCCAAACCCAAGTTCAAAACGACGACGACCGTCTTCATCGATGTACAGGGGAGTTAGGCAGCGGAAATGGGGCAAATGGGCGGCAGAGATTCGAGACCCATTTCAAAGGAGGAGGATTTGGTTGGGGACTTATGATACTCGTGAGGACGCAGCTAAGGCAGTTGATATGAAGAGGCTTGAATTTGAGTCTATGGCCTCCTCAGAATTTGTCTCTCAGCCTTGTGATCAAAACCACCCTGCTGTTTCTGAGGACTCTGGGAGTGTGGTGTCTCACACATCCCCTTCTTTGGTTCTTGATTTGGAGTCTTTGACCTCTGCCTCAACTTCACAAATCAATGGAAAATCTGATATGTTTGAAGATGTTTGCATGGAAAAAATTCTTGATAATGTTGGTGTGGAGGCCAATGGAGTTGAGGGGCAGGTTGCTGATGCGGTTTTGTTGGATGATTCTTCACTGCTGGCTGAGGTTGGGCAAGGATTGAATTTGGGGATGGAGCTTGATTCGCTGTTTATCGATGATTTTGGGCAGGCTCTTGACGATTTTTGTGGACTTGATGACCTCCAAATTGTTGGGTTTGAGGATGATGGCCCGTGTGATCTGCCTGATTTTGATTTTGATTTCAATTTGGAGGTTGGGAATGAAGTGTTGGCTTGGATGGATGAACCAGCTCCCATTGTGAAAGAGCCACTCAATATTGCATGCCTATGAGTTTTGAAAGCTAGTAGGAATTAGTATTAGTAATTCACAATTAAATTTTATAGTTCTGGAGAGTATCTCAAGAACAGTAAGCTGAAGTTCTTGAAAAAAGTTTTGTTCTGAGAGTTTATTTGTTTGTTTGTTGAGAGAGAGAGAGAGAGAGAGAGAGAGAGGTTCATGTGAGGGATGTGAGCTCATTTCAGTTGTATGGACAGAAAAAAAATCCTTTGGGTTTCCCCGTGCTGTTAGAGCTATCCAATGGATGTCCAACCTTCCCCCCCACCCCCGTTTTCTTTTTGTCTTCCCCCCTTCTTCTCTTGTTAAGAAAGGGGACATTACTGGTGAAGAGTGTTGAGAGTTGCAGTTCATTCCTTCACTCCCTCTTATTTTGTTCTATGAATGTTATGAAACTTAAATTTATGAGGCCTAAATTATATCAGCTATGTTTGAAGTGTAAGCCTGTTCAGATTTTACTTCGATTGCCCTTTCAGATTTGTTCATTGGTAAACTAGGGATGTACATCTACAATATTTTTAATTCTTTGNCTCCCTCTTATTTTGTTCTATGAATGTTATGAAACTTAAATTTATGAGGCCTAAATTATATCAGCTATGTTTGAAGTGTAAGCCTGTTCAGATTTTACTTCGATTGCGCTTTCAGATTTGTTCATTGGTAAACTAGGGATGTACATCTACAATATTTTTAATTCTTTCGACTTTGGTAACTTATTTTTCAGAAGTGCGAGTATGAATTAAGTTTTTGGGAAATACTTTGGATTCGAATTTTCAAATGATTGAGATATAAAACTTGACTTAGTTAAATGAGTAGCCACTCCGCATGAGTGGGTAATGTTGAAAAAATTACCGGAATTCACTGATATTAGTGCGATTTGGATCTCCAATTTGGGATTCATAGCATTGCTCGACTTTTTAATGAATTACTGTGCTAGAAATTTCAAGTCTTTTCATTGGGAAANTTGAGATATAAAATTTGACTTAGTTAAATGAGTAGCCACTCCGCATGAGTGGGTAATGTTGAAAAAATTACCGGAATTCACTGATATTAGTGCGATTTGGATCTCCAATTTGGGATTCATAGCATTGCTCGTCTTTTTAATGAATTACTGTGCTAGAAATTTCAAGTCTTTTCATTGGGAATGTTATAGTTGGAATTGGGGGTTGATAGTTACACATTCCTGCTACTTTCTTCTTTTTGTTCTGTTTCTATTTATGTTGCCACAGTGAAATTGGGCTGCTACTAAATAGTGGTAATACTTAATCAGCCTGTATACTTTGACCAGGAAGTCTCAGCTATACAGCAGTAATTTGATGAATGCGTTACAAAAGGGAGTTATGTGGGCCAATTAGGGGGATTGNCTTTGACCAGGAAGTCTCAGCTATACAGCAGTAATTTGATGAATGCGTTACAAAAGGAAGTTATGTGGGCCAATTTAGGGGGATTCTGCAATTATAATGTTTGCTTTGCCAAGCAAAGGATGTTTGCAACTTGAGGCCTTTTAAAAGATGTTATCTACTTGGAGTCCTTTCTAAGTTAGCTAGCTAGCTAGCTGTATGTCAATTTCTACATCCGTCCCACTTGATTCTGCCACGCACTCACACTCTAGTAAGTGCTTGGGGGATGGGTAAACATTATCTATCTGGATTAAGTGGATAAGTATAGANAGGCCTTTTAAAAGATGTTATCTACTTGGAGTCCTTTCTAAGTTAGCTAGCTAGCTAGCTGTATGTCAATTTCTACATCCGTCCCACTTGATTCTGCCACGCACTCACACTCACACTCTAGTAAGTGCTTGGGGGATGGGTAAACATTATCTATCTGGATTAAGTGGATAAGTATAGTAGCACAGTAAACTTCAATTGGCCCATGAGACAACAATTTGTGTGGGAGGTCAAATAGAAGCAATATATTTCTCCGCCAGGAGAAAATATTTAATGTAACAGTGAATAAAAAATAATAATATTTAATAAGAATATAATAAATGAACAAGTAAATCTTACACATTTTAGTAACCATTTATTCATGTCATTTGGTAATTATCTTATGTAAAAAATAGCAACGCTACGTGATATTAATGACATAATGTCACTCTTGTATTGAATATTAACTAAAAAATGAGACCTCTCATTCTAGAATCCATGGTAATTTAATTTAATTTAATTTTTTTTTCTTGGTAATAGAAATTGCCATAATAACATGTAATAAGGATTGTCCGTATTGGATCTGGATTAGATATTGATCTGTTCATATCTAAATTCGATAAAAAAATATGAGTTTCGAATCCAACTCGTTTACTCGATGGATTTTGAAATCTTATTCCATATTCGCATCTGTTAATAATCGGATATCTAATTTGATTACTTGATCCGATCTAAAAATTTGAATCTCGGGAAAATTTCATAAAAAAAATAATTTTATCAAATTGAAGTTAACTTTCAACCTAATTTAGTCGACCAATCATTCTATTCAATAATTTATGTTTAACTTCATGTCAATTTCATTAATAATCTAACTAAGTACGTATGTATATATAATAATTTCTCTCAATTATATATATATATTGGATTGAGTTTCTATGTATTCAAATTTTAATCCGTTTAAAAAAACTTAATCGAATTCAAGTAAATAAATTCAAATATTAATTTATATCTAATTAAATGAACTCATATTTGGATTGAATTCAAATTAAAATTCACATGCTTACGTGTAAATAGCATGTGAATTTGAGACATGGGTCCCAAAAATCACCCCTCAATGACGAGGTTATGGAAGATGTATAAGTTGGATGTATCTTAAAAAGAAATGATTGTGGTGGGTTTGGATTATCCGCTAACCAATGCGGTGTTGGGCTTAGGCTAATTAGTTAATTAATTACTTTAATCTTTAGCTGACCTTTGTCATCGTTGGCTAAACATCTTTTTCAATTCGGTTATCTTTGAAAATTTTTACAATTTCTTTGCTTTCTACAACAAGTATGCGCATGGGTAGGACCAAAGTGTACTTCCTCTATTGTATATTCCAAGTTCAAGATATATGTTGCATTCCATATTGAAAAATAATTTTTTGTACTATATATTTGATTTTTATTATTTTAATAGGTGTTTTTATAATTTATGTGGGTTATTTTGTAATTATAAAATAATCAATGTTATTGAAACCTAATTTGTTGATATTTGTATTAACTGTAAGGCCCACCAAACATTAAAATTGGGTGTTGATCTAATGACTCTATTGAAATCACATTATTATTATGTCAGCAAATTAAGTCAAATTTTTAGGTTCAAATAGTATTACTCTTATAAAATTTATTATTTTTGTAGGTGATTTATTACTTTTATAGATATTTTTATTACTGTTGTGAGTATTTTTATTACTGTTGTGATAACTATTTTTATCACTTTTCCTATATTAAAAAAAAAATTACTATTTTTGTGGGTGTTTTTGCTACTATTGTAGTAATTTTTTTTATAATTTTTTTGGGTACAACAATAATTATAAAAATATCCACAAATATAATAAATAAAAATACTATATGCAAAAAAATTTGGTATCATAGTCAAGTCCTAAAATTGATTCTCAACGATGATGAGGCGGCTTTAAGTTTGGGTACGGGTTCGAGCACAATTCAAATTAGGTAAATGCTATGTTACTACAATTATACGGTACCAAAAATTATAATTTTTGAGGTTAAATTATAATTTTATAAGGTGTAAGTTATAATTTGTAAAGAGCATGATCAATTATAAAAGATTGTGATCGATACTGAAAATTATAATTTTTAAGTTTAAGCTACAAGTTTTAAAGGACAAGTTATGACTCATAACGGAGAAAATACAACTTTTTCCGTTAAAAGTGTAATTTTACCATAGAAAGTTATAATTTTCAATACTCTACTAAAAAAAGGTAGACTTTCTCTTTAAATTAAATCAAATTTAATCCAATTTTGCATTTCAATTTGAACCAGGTTTTCAACTAAAAAATGTCTTTAATTTTAATTCGGGCTGTATAGCTTGAGTTCGACTCAATTTAAAAATCTTAAGCATCGTACTACTCAAATTGAGGAGTTTTTGGGTAAAGTTAAGTTTCGAATGAACTCAATCAATGTGTGATATTGTCTGAAACTATTCTAGAACTTTGTTATATGACATGAATTTCTCGTTATGTCTAACTTATTCTTCGATCTAATATTTGATGCATTTTGAATGATACTATTACGTGACGCTTACGATCCATGAATCTTAGTATCTTTCTAGTCGATTGTTAATACCATGACCATAAATCATTTAGAAAATGTCAATGAAGATGTTTAGGGTATCCTACTACTATTCATAGAGTAGACTTTCTATACTTGTATTGTATGTCTCGTTTTACATTAACATATCAAGTAGTTGGGCATAGTGGGCCCTAAAACATTGTTTTTTACAGGCATGAGTGTGAAGAAAACATAGAGAGAGTAGATGCTCAATTTGTAATTCTACTTAAAAAGACACACTCTCGACTGTGATTCCATAAAACAAAAGGAAAAGACAGACCAATGTGTTGCATACAATACTGTTCCACAAATGACTTTCCAGTCAAAGGTGTCTTGGTCTTTGTTGTTAAAGAATTGTTGATGCAGTTGTCTCTGCTGCAGAACTTTCCACAAGAAAAGTTTTTGAAGGAAAGAAAAAACTATAGGATCCAAGACTGATGTTGACTATTTAAATTGGGCTTAATGGGTGCCTACATTTTTTAAAAATTTTATTCTTGAAAAATTATTCATCATTAGGGAGTGAGAGACGTATTTATATATAATAGATCTCATTTGAGTGTATAATAGGTTAATCTTAAGGGTAGTTCAAGTAATAATAGAGACCTAGTTGTAAATTCAGATGTCCTGAGTTCGAACATTAGTAATTCTTTGGAATCAGACTAAGAGGGATTTATACTTTATTAATACTCTATTCCTGACATAGATGGTTTGTTAGCCTGAATACCCTTGATCATTGAATTAAAAAAAAANTACCCCCCCCCCCCCCCCTCCTTCCCTTTTATTCCCCTCTTCGAATGGATACGAATGTTGATTACAATGACTGGGCTGAGTTCTGCAATTAATCTAGGATTTAATTTTAGTCGACTCAAATTTGAATTCAATTTTAAAACTTTAATCCGGATTCAATCTAAATGTCCAACAATTTTTATTTCTACAATCAATATCTAAATGTGTTAAAAGTCAAAGATTTGAAGAAATGGATCAATGATCACTTCAAGAATAGCAGAAACAGAAAAACTGTGCCAGGGATTTGAAGAAATGGAGTTATGGTCACTTCAAGAATTGCATAGAACAGATAGATGTTTTGAAGGGTACGCTGGTTGACATCCAGAATGGTCTCTGTTCATTCTCGACACAGGAAGAGATAAGAACAATCAAATTAGAAGTGGAAAAACTATGGAGAAGAGAGGAAAAATATTGGGGACAAAGATCGAGATTAAAATGGCTCAAGTATGGGAACAAAAATACAAGATTCTCCCATACAACTGTCCAGAGAAGGCAAAGAAACAAAATTGTCATGCTTAAAGATAGTGAAGGGGAATGGGTTACGGATGAGGGGATGATTAAACAGATAGCTTGAGACCACTTCTCAAGGCTTTTTACTTCAAAAGGTGCCAGAGATTATACTAAAATCTTGCAAGAAATACCACAGATAGTTACGATGGAGATGAATAACAATCTGCTGAGGGTACCTACAAGGGAGGAAGTTAAAGCTGCAGCTTTAAGCTTAGGAGAAATGAAGGCACATGGTCTAGATGGTCTATCGGGTATTTTCTATCACTAGTATTTGAGTATTATTGAAGGGGATATTTTTGATGCAGTGCAATCTTTCTTTCATTCTGGTTTTTAGTTAAGGGAAGTTAATGAAACAAATGTGGTCCTAGTTCCTAAAGTTCCAAACCCTGAAGATATAGGTGAGTTTAGGCCTATAAGTTGCAGTAATTTTGTTTACAAAGTCATATCCAAGATGGGAGCTTCTAGACTTAAACCACTCATGAATGAACTAATATCCCAGAATCAAAGTGCTTTTGTGGTGGGAAGGCAAATATAGGATAATGTCATTGTAGCTCAGGAGATAATGCATTCTATGAGGCAAAGAAGAAGGACCAAGAAGTATCAAATGGCACTGAAACTAGATATGTCCAAAGCTTATGATAGGGTGGAGTGGGACTACTTGAAATCTCTTATGTTACAAATGGGTTTTGCTCCTAAATGGGTTAACTTAGTTATGGAGTGTGTAACAAAAGAAAGGTATAACATCTTGATAAATGGGGAAAGAGCTGCTCAAGTTGAACCTTCAAGGGGAATTAGACAAGGGGATCCTATTTCCCCTTATCTTTTCTTTCTACTTTCTGAGAGCTTGACAGTATTAATGAATAGGACAATGGAGAATGGGTTGTTGCAAGGCATTAAGGTGAACAGATCAGCCCCTAGTGTTTCCCATTTGCTTTTTGCTGATGATTCCATCTTTTTTTCCACAGCCAATGGATCTTAATATCAAACACTGACGAATAATTTGAACAAGTGCTGCTATGCTACAGGCCAATTGATTAACCTCAACAAGTCTGGAGTAATCTTCAGTAGGAATACTCCTGTGCAAATCCAATCTGAACTGTCTAGATGTTTAAGGATGCCTTTGCTACAAACACCTGGGAACCTAGGCCTGCCAACTGAGTGGGGGAGATCCAAGAAGCAAACATTGGGGTGGGTTAAGGAAAGGATTCTTGCTAAAATACATCATATCAAGCACCAGAAAGTTTATGGAAGAACATCTGGAATATTCAAGTTCCCCCCAAAATTCAGTCCTTCATATGGAAAGTTGCAAAGGAGGCTCTAGCAACTAAGTGGGAATTATGGAGAAGGAAACTCTCTAAAACCAGCACCTACCCTGCTTGTGGAGAGGAAGATGAGACCATTGAACATCTTTTCCTCATTTGTCCATGGGTTCAAAGAATGTGGGAACAAAGTCCTTTAAACATCAAGATAGACAGGTATGTTTAAGCATAATTGAAGACTGGTTAATGAATCAAATGCAAGCTATGTAGAGGAGGGATGCAGGAGGACAGGCTCTCCTAGCTTAACTATACTGGTTTACATAGGAGGCAAGAAATGAATGGGTATACAATCAGCATCAACCTTCTAGCAGAGTTGTTATCAACATAGCAGTAGTGGCAGTTGAAGAGCCGGATAGTTGTTACAGTACAAAATCAGCTGTTTGTGGGAACCTCCAGAAGGTCTACAACTTGGCAACCCCCTCCTCTTGAGCGTATTAAGGTAATTTGTGATGGAGCAAATGGGATCATTGTTCGTGATCAGGGGGTAGTTAACCCAAGTTGGTATAGGCTAATTTCAAATGTAATGGATGATATATTTAGTTTTTAATGCAATGTTTACTTTCAAGACCAAAAAAAAAATAAAATCAGGCAAATTATTAAAAGATGGGAATTTATATATTTGAAATTGAAAACAAAAATAAGCAAATTATTCATCTAACAATAATTTAGAGCCCCATCTAAAATTTTTGCCTAGTGCCTCAAGTATCCTTGGCCCGGCCCTGTGTCTTATTCGTCTAGGTTGTAATTCTGGCGATTATTATAAATGAAATCTTGTATGTTCCAATCAATGAAAAAAGAACCAATGAATAAGTTGAAAAACTATTGATTTATCTTTAGTCTTTTTTTCCCTCAATCACCTTCGACTATTTTGGCCTTGATCAATCTCAACTACCAATCCACATAAATTTTAACTTCCTCCTTTGATCTCTTAACAACATGTAAACATCACACTTTACATCTAAAAAATAAATATTTTAAAAGTTGACGAAAGAACAAATAAAACATAGTAGTAAAAAAAAGGAATTGCGGTTAGCCNTAACAACATGTAAACATCACACTTTACATCTAAAAAATAAATATTTTAAAAGTTGACAAAAGAACAAATAAAACATAGTAGTAAAAAAAAGGAATTGCGGTTAGCCTGGGTTCCAGTTTATTTATATTTAATTTGAGAACTTGATTACAAATATGCGCAATTTGATGGGCTATGTACAAGAGGTGCTTTGAATATGACAGTTTGGGCTTCTACTATAGTGCTGCCATATTTGGGCCTACAAATAAAAGGAAACAAGCAAAATAAGATTTTTCAGACGTGTCTGACAGAGCACTTAAGCGCCCTATCTTATTTAATAAAGGGGCACAAAAGCCGGAAGAGAGTTGAGCTACACTAGTCTAGCTATGAAATTAGTGTGAGAGGTATTAGAAGTGTTTAGCAAATTTAGTGAAAAACATTAGAAAATAGTATTGTGTTATACTGATAGAGCTTCAACAAAACAAGGTAAACTTGGGTTGTCCCGTATAAAGATCCCAAGTAGTTTAGAAATAACATGAAAACCTCAAAAGATTTATGTTTTGTTACAAACAAATCGTGTCCAAGCTAACATGAGCAAGAACAAGATATAAATATATAGGCCACTATTTGTATTAATTCTGAAAATTTTCTAAATCATACAAGGATAAAATGAAAAAAAAAAAAAGTCAAAAGATAAAAATATTTTGGAATATTTTAAAAATAAACTTGAATTTATCATTTTTTAAATAAACCTCATAGTGTAAAAATGAACAAATTAATTTTTCTATTTGCAACTAATAAGTCAATCAATTACCAAGACCTTGGGGGCAAATGTTAGAATCGGGCCATGAATTTTTTGGTATGGATTTTTTGGGCTTATTGGCCTACCAAGGCCCCTAACCATCACCTAAAAACAGAAGCAAACCAAATCTGTTTTATTTAGCCAGTTGTATGAGTAAATATTCAATGTAAGAGTTAGGTCGTATTTGATAAACTTGAAAACTGAATATTAAAAATTGAATGCCGAATTTTAATGTCACGGCCCATTCCGGTCTCCCAATGATAAGATGCGACTAGATTTTTGATATACCTGTTTAAATATATATAATCTAAATTAATAAAACACTAATTAATCTCACAGGTGTAATAATACTACTCATCACCTTAGTTAATAAGTATGATGGTAAACCTATCTCATAACCTGTACCATATATAATACATGTACCAATTGTTTGTTTTCGAGGTTATAGACAGATACAAAATTCCATACCCACATAACATACATCACAAAATATGTCTGTTGAATCTGTTTACAAATATATATACTATTAACCTGCTATAATAATCTCTCATTAACATAAGAGTAATGCTACATAGACTTAAAAACTAAACTTAAAAATTAGATTTGATAATTTCAACTATTGAATATGTAGTGGGTCCCAATAAATGCTGTGACCTACAGTGAAATCAATGGTTAAAATTATCAAGTTTAATTTTTAAGTCTATTTTTTAAATCCATGTGGCATTACTCTTAACATAATATACAACCCAACTAATAATTATATAATCTTCCAACTAGTATCATTGACTCATTTAAAAGTAAATACATAAAGAACAGAATACCATACTAACATTGTACAAAACTCAACCCTTTTTGACAATGGACTGATTTGTGCCTCCCTATCTTGTACCTGAAAAGGAGAAGCTATAGAGGTGTGAGCAAAATCATGCGCTCAGTGAGTATACATGCCTTATATGAAATAAAAATGATAGTAACAAACAGAGTAGGTAAATACTATGGAAATACACGCATCAAACAATAACATCAATCCAATTCGAAAGCATTCACAAGTCACAACACATACATACTACCTCTCATCGGGTAATCGATCCCACATAGATCCGTGTCTCCCGAACCTCCCGAGAACACCACAGTGCTAGCACACCACTGCACACCAGCGATCAGACATCGATACTCCTGTCTCAAACAGTGCGTCACATTCCACAATACACAATGCACAATACAAAACATTATCCAATCACATAAGCACATAGCACATAATCCTGGAGAAAATGCTATTAAATTCTATCATCTAACATCATCTTATAATAGCATTTTCAAAACATATAAAGATATACACTCACCTCAAATATTCTGATCTACGTCCCTTTGGTTTTATCAGTGGATCCTTCTGGTGTTTTCGTAGACGTCTCTATACCAACTATCGTACCTGTTCCATTCTGTCTCTATACCAACTATCCTACCTGTTCCATTTAATACATCAATATTAATATGTTTATCACATTGAATAATTAATCATGCACTAATGCATGTAAGATGATTCAACCCAAAGTGTCCTGGTAGCTCCGGTTATCACATTGTTCACTCACATACTGAAACATTAGATTTAGGGATCATATTTTTTTTTCTCAAATCTTCAAAATTACTCACATTAATCACAATTAAGATTTAGTAGGTCAAACACATTGACTAGGGCCCATTTCCACACATTTCGATCCTAAATCCAAAAAATTATATTTTTTGACATTTTGTACATTCTGCACCGGATATTATATTCATTTGCATTCTAAATTTATATTATCACATCAAACATCATTTAAAAGTAATGCATGCAAAATTTCAAATTATTTGGATTAAAATTCACACATGTAACAATAACATTTAGAAATTAGGGTTTCGAGGTTACCGACACCCATATTCAATTTCTATCGTACTTTTCTTTTAAAACTATTACACTTAAATTCACATACACATTTAATCAATGTAAAACAACCCCTAATTGAGCATTTAAACCATCCATTTCATTCCCAAAATTTTCGATTTCAACCTATCCTACTAAATATTTTTCGAATATCTCTAATGCTCATTTCTACACTTTTCGTACACTCGGTTGAGTACCCATTTAATACCCCTTCTTAACAGTCCCTAATTTTGTGTAACACCCTTAATAAAATATTTTTTGAACTTAAAATAAATCACCCTCACCAAAATATGCTTTGAAATTATACTAAAACAATTCTCACACATATACACAAATACTTAAAATTAATCACACACACACTAAAATGAACACACACATACACTCTTACCTTTTTCTTATTTTCTTCCTACTTTTGGTTTGGCATGGAGTCCCCAAGTTCTTCTTCCTTTTTTTTTTCTTTCTTCTTCCTCTCTTGTTCACTCCCACTCATGGTTCTAGTAAAGTACCAAGCACACACACACACACACACACACACACACACTAAATTCTATATTAAACACACACACACACACACCTTTACTCTTTACATTACACACACACACACACATATTATTTCATGAATTAAACATACACACACTTTACTACACCTTAAGACACACACATACACTTGACACACACACACACTCATGCACTTGACTTTTTCAAAATGACCCACCACCTTAGCCTTGACACATGGATATAGATATTTCATGAACTTTAATATTTTTATTTGTCTCCCCCAAAATTGTTAAGTGATTTCAAAATCAACCCAATACTATTTTTATACACAAAATTCTATTTAATAAGTAATTTCACATAATTGTAATTTGTCCACATAATTATGCTAATATGTATGTAATGCATGATCGGGTCTCACAACTCTCCCTTACTAATAAAAATTTCGTCTTCGAAATTACTTACCTAGACTAAACAAATGAGGGTATTGGGTCCGCATGCTTTCCTCAGTCTCCCAAGTTGCTTCCTTTACTGAGTGACTTCACCACAAAACCTTTACCAATGGTATCGTCTTCTTGCGTAATACTTTCTCTTTCCTATCCAAAATCTGAACTGACTGCTCTACATAAGTCAAATCCTCTGCTAATTCTATCCATTATGAAGTCAACACATGTGATGGGTCAGGCAAATATTTTCGTAGCATAGAAATATGGAACACATCATATAACCTGGACAACTCCATTGGTAATTTCAATCGGTATGCAACAGCTCCAATTCGCTCTACGATGTTGTACGAACCAATATACCTAGAAGCCAATTTTTCTTTCCTGCCAAAACGAATGACCTCTTTCCAAGGTGATACCCGTAGGAATACTCGATCACCCACCTAAAATTCCAAATCACGACGCTGATTATCTGCATAACTTTTTTGTCTGTCCTGTGCCTTCTGTAAGCTCTCCCGTATGATTTTAATCTGATCAATAGTCATTTGTACAATCTTTGGATCTAATAACTTCCTTTCACCAACTTCATTCTAGCACACTGGGCTCCTATACTTTCTCCCATACAAAGCTTCATATGGTGACATCTCAATCAAACTCTGATAGCTATTATTATAAGCAAATTCAACTAAAGACAGATATTCATCCTAGTTACCTCTAAGGTCCATGACACAAGCTCTCAACCTGTCCTCCAATGTCTGAATCGTACGCTCTGCCTGTCCATCTGTTTGTAGGTGAAATGTTGTACTAAACTTCAAAGTAGTACCCAACGTAGTCTGTAAGCTAGGCCAAAACCTCAAAGTGAAACGTGGATCCCTGTCAGAGACTATAGACACAGGTACACCATGCAGTCTCACAATCTCATCAATATACAATCTAGCTAGCCTGTCAAGAGAATAGGACATCTTAACAGCTAGGAAATGAGCAGACTTCGTCAACCTATCAACTATCACCCAAATGACCTCATGTCTTTTTTGCGTACAGGGCAAATTACTCACAAAATCCATAGTGATATGCTCCCACTTCCATTCTGGAATCGGTAGAGGATGCAATAACCCAGCTGGCCTTTGATGCTCAACTTTCACCTACTGACATACCAAACATCGAGCCACAAACTCAGCTATCTCTTGTTTCATCCCAGACCACCATTAATGCTCTCTCAAGTCACGATACATTTTGTACTACCTGGATGCATAGCGTATGCTGAACTGTGTACTTCCTCCATAATCTCTCTTTTTAACCCTGCATCATTAGGTACACATAACCGAGAACCAAATAACAAAATATTTGTATTGTCAACAATAAAATCAGTCTTCACCCCAGTCTTCACCTATTTCTTCAATTTCTCAATTTAGAGATCAAACTGTTGTGCCTCTCTAATCCTGTCCACTAGCACTGGTCTCAAAGTTAGTGTAGCAAGTAAAGTTATAGTCTCTTCTATCCCCAATTGCATTCTCAATGATTTCAAATCTACAAATAAATCTCTCCAAATCACTCGTAAACTAACCAATCTGTCTGATGATTTTTGACTCAAAGCATCTGCCATAACATTTGCTTTCCTTGGCTGGTAATGAATAGTGCAGTCATAATCTTTAATAAGCTCAATCCAGCGTCACTATCTCAAAGTTAGTGTAGCAAGTAAAGTTACAGTCTCTTCTATCACCAATTGCACTCTCAATGATTTCAAATCTACAAATAAATCTCTCCAAATCACTCGTAAACTAACCAATCTGTCTGATGATTTTCGACTCAAAGCATCTGCCACAACATTTGCTTTCCCTGGCTGGTAATGAATAGTGCAGTCATAATCTTTAATAAGCTCAATCCAGCGTCACTACCTCAAGTTTAACTCTTTCTGGGTGAACAGATAGTTCAAACTCTGGTGATCTGTATAAATATCACAGGTAACTTCATATAGAAAATGTCTCCACAACCTCAGTGCAAATACAATAGCTGCAAGCTCCAAATCGTGGGTAGGATAATTACTTTTATGTGATTTTAACTGTCTAGAGGCATAAGCTACCACCCTACTATGCTGCATCAACACAAAACCCAAATCTTGATGTGAGGCATCACTATAAACCACGAACTCATCACTACCTGACGGAATGGTTAATATTGGTGCAGTCGTCAACTTGGTCTTTAGCTCTTGAAAACTCTGCTCACATCTATCAGACCACTCAAACTTCACACTCTTCCGAGTCAATCGGGTCAGGGGCATAGCTATCATGGAGAAATTTTGTACAAACCTCCGATAGTAACCTGCCAAACCCAGAAAACTCTGAATCTCTGTCACTATCCTCGATTTCTCCCTAGTTAACTACAGTATTAATCCTAGTTGGATCAACATATACACCATCACCAGAAAATACATGCCCTAAAAACACAACCCTGTCCAACCAAAACTCACATTTGCTGAATTTGGCAAATAAGTGTCTGTCCCTTAATGTTTGCAGTACCACTCTCAAATGTTGCATATGCTTCTCTTTACTACGGGAGTATATCAATATGTCATCAATGAACACTATCGCACATGAATCAAGATAAGGTTGGAATATTCGGTTCATCAGATCCATAAATACAACATAAGCATTTGTCACACCAAATGGCATCACCAGAAATTCATAATGTTCATACCTGGCCCAAAAAGCAGTCTTCGATATATTACTATCCCGTACTTTCAACTGATGATATCCTAACCGAAGATCAATCTTCGAAAACACCCGGGCACCCTGTAATTGATCCAACAAATCAGCGATATGCAGCAATGGATACTTGTTTCGAATAGCAACCCTATTTAGCTGTCTATAATCAATGCATAATCTTATAGTGCCATCTTTTTTCTTTACAAATAATACTGGTGCACCCCACGGAGATACACTAGGCCGTATAAATTCCCGATCTAACAAATCCTGCAATTGCATTTTAAGTTCTTTCAATTCAGCTGGAGCCATCCTATATGGAGTAATGGATATGGGACTAGTTCTTGGCACAAGCTCAATGGTAAATTCCACCTCCCGATCAACTAGTAACCCTAGTAACTCTTCAAGAAACACATCAGCGAATTCATTTACTACAGGAATATTCTTTAGTTCAGAAGTACCTCTCTGAGTATCTTTCACATAAGCTAAATATCTGTAGCATCCCTTCCTGAGTAATTTCTTGGCTTTAATTGCTGATATCAAATTCCTCGGTTCAGGGCGTCACTCTCCAAAGAACTGAAACAAAGGAACATGCGGAATTCTAAATATTACTTCCTTACGAAAGCAGTCAATAGTGGCATGATATGCAAACATCCAATCCATTCCTAAAATCAAATCAAAATCCTAGAATTCAAAAGGTATCAAATCTGCAAGTAATTCTCTATCACCCACCTGAACTAGGCACTCCCTATATACTTCCCTAGCCATCACACAATCACCCGTGGGAATAGCTATAGTTAATCCATAATCTAATAGAGTAAGTGGTCTATTAGCATGTATGGAGAATGACAGTGATATAAATGAATGTGTGGCACCTGAATCTATAAGTATTCGTACCTGTTGACCAAAAATAGATATCATATTTGTAACCACATCCGGGGTCGCTTGAGCATCCCACTGGATAAGTACAAAAACACAACCTCCAGCCTCACGTCCGCTCGGTCCACTGCCACCCACATCGCTACCTCTAGTCCTGCCTCGTCGTCCTCGACCTCTGCCACTTACTGTTCCTCAGGACATCGTAGATGCATTGCCCATCGATGAACCTTGGGTAGAATACCGTGGACAATCTCTCTACATGTGTTCCTTCTAACCACATAAAAAGCAACGTCGTGACATAGCAGGTCCTGATCCTCCCGTAGGATAGTTTCGTACAATGTGTCCAACCTACCCGCAATGGTAACAAGTAACTGTACTCCCTCGAGTCTATCCTATCTCTCGACTCAGTGCAAATGAAAATGATCCACTCACTCCCTATCTTCAACTCTGAGATGAGACTCCAGATTTCTTCTTACTTGCACCTTTCAGAAATATTCCTCTCTAAGCTTGGTTAAAGAAACTTCCCTTAGAACCCGGTCCACTTGGCTCATATCTTCCCCTTTTTGTCGGCTCACTTGCACTTTCCATCTTGTTCAGATTAGCTTCCATAATCAGGACTTTGTTGTATAATTTTGAAAATGTTGTTAAATCCAGCATCGAAATACGGGACCTAAATATTGTGATTTAGTCCCATCTGGAATCTTTTGCATCTTTCCCCCTCATCTGCAACAACGGAAGGGATAAAGTATTAAATTTGCCCTCGTATTCCATCACTGACTGATTCCTCTGCCGCAGATGTAGGAATTCATTCTATTTCTAGTATCGATATCTCAAGGAAAAATATTTCTCATCAAAAGAATCTGTAAACTACCGCTATATGGGAACTCTAGGAACTAAACCGGCCTCCCTTCAGTGCACACTAGCAGTAATGCTCTCTCCATAGCCTCCCACCAATACTAGGCCTCCTCTGATAACATAAAAGTGGCTAACAACAATTATCCTTCTCGTCGACTCCCATCACCTTAAATATCTTCTCGATGCGTTGTAACCAATTCTCTGTTTCCAACGGACCCGCAGTTCCCGTAAACATTGGTGGATCAAGCTTTTTAAACGGCTCAAAGTATCTAGTTGTTGTTTTCCACAATTGTCTAGCTTCCCAATTACCTGATTCCTTCTCTACTTGGGGTCTTTTTTCCCTATCTCCACCACGAGAAGATAAACCTTCCCCCTACATGTATCACTGTAAAATATGTGAATATTGCATATGGGTAATGATAGCATGCAATATATATATTCTACGCACTCACACGGACCTCTAGCACCCCACCTACACAGACCAATCCCTAAGTCCACTGTCACACTAGACTCGACTCAACTACAAAATTATAAACTCTAGCTCTAATACCAACTTAATTGTCACGCCCCATCCCGGTCTCCCAAGGATAAGATGCGACTAGGTTTTTGATACACCTGTTTACATATATATAATTTAAATTAATAAAACACTAATTAATCTCACAGGTGCAACAATACCACCAATCACCTTAGTTAATAAGTATGATGGTAAACCTGTCTCATTACCTGTACCATATATAATACATGTATCAATTGTTTGTTTTCGAGATTATAGACAGATACAAAATTCCACACCCACATAGCATACATCACAAAGTATGCCTGTTGAGTCTGTTTATAAATATATATACTATTAACCTGCTATAATAATCTCTCATTAACATAATATACAACCCAACTAATAATTATACGGACCCCCAACCAGTATCATTGACTCATTTAAAAGTAAATACATAAAGAACAGAATATCATTCTAACATTGTACAAAACTTAACCCTTTTTGACGGTGGACTAATTTGTGTCTCTCTTTCTCTTGTACTTGAAAAGGAGAAACTATAGGGGTGTAAGCAAAACCACACGCTCAGTGAATGTACATGCCTTATATGAAATAAAAATGATAGTAACACACAGAAGTATGTAAATACTATGAAAAAACACGTATCAAACAATAACATCAATCCAATTTCAAAGCATTCACAAGCCATAACACATACATACTACCCCTCATTGGGTAATCGATTTCACATGGATTTGTATCTCCCGAACCTCCCCGGAACATCGCAGTGCTAGCACACCACTGTACGCCCAGTGATCAGGCATCGACGCTCCTGTCTCAAACAGTGCGCCACATTCTACAATACACAATGCACAATACAAAACATTATCCAATCACATAGCACATAATCCTGGAGAAAATGCTATTAAACTATATCATCTAACATCATCTTATAATAGCATTTTCAAAACATATAAAGATATACACCCACCTCAAATATTTCGATCGACATCCATTCGGTTCTATCAGTGGATCCTTCCGGTGTTTTTGTAGCCGTCTCTATACCAACTGTCCTACCTATTCCACCTAACACATCAATTTTAATATGTTTATCACATTGCATAATTAATCATGCACTAATGCATGCAAGATGATTCAATCCAAATTGTCCCGGTGGCTCCGGTTATCGCACTGTTCACTCACATACTGACACATTAGATTTAGGGATCATATTTTTTTTCCCAAATCTTCAAAATCACTTACATTAATCACAATTAAGATTTAATAGGTCAAACACATTGACTGGGGCCCATTTTCACACATTTCGACCCCGAATCCCAAAAATTACACTTTTCGACATTTCGTACATTTCGCACTGGATATTATATTCATTTGCATTCTAAATTTACATTATCTCATCAAGCATCATTTAAAAGTAATGAATGTAAAATTTCAGATTATTTGGATTAAATTTCACACATGTAACAATAACATTTAGAAATTAGAGTTTCGGCATTATCGACACCCATTTTTAATTTCTATCGTTCTTTTCCTTTAAAACCACTACACTTAAATTCACATACACATTTAATCAATGTAAAACAACCCCCAATTGAGCCTTTAAACTATCCATTTCATTCCCAAAATTTTCGTTTTCAACCTAGCACACTAAATGTTTCCCGAATATCTCTAATGCTCATTTCTACACTTTTCGTACACTCGGTTGAGTACCCATTTAGTACCCCTTCTTAACAGCCCCTAATTTTGTGTAAAACCCTTAATAAAATATTTTTTGAACTTAAAATAAATCAGCCCATCATTTTAACACAAAATAGTCCACTAATTATGTTTAATACACTTAATTTAACCTCACCAAAATATGCTTTGAAATTATACTAAAACAATTTTCACACATATACACAAATACTTAAAATTAATCACATACACTAAAATAAACACACAAAACACACTAAAATGAACACACACATACACTCTTACCTTCTTATTTTCTTCATACTTTTGGTTTGGCATGGAGTCCCCAAGTTCTTCTTTATTTCATCTTTTTTTTTCTTTCTTCTTCCTTTCTTGTTCACTCCTACTCACGGTTCTAGTAAAGAACCAAGCGTGCGCGCACACACACACATACACACTAAATTCTATATTAAACACACACACACACCTTTACTCTTTACATTACACACACACACATATTGTTTCATGAATTAAACACACACACTTTACTGCACCTTAAGACACACACATACACTTGACACACACACACACACTTGACTTTTCCAAAATGACTCACCACCTTAGCCTTGACACATGGATATAGATATTTCATGAACTTTAATATTTCTATTTGTCTCCCTCAAAATTCTTAAGTGATTTCAAAATCAGCCCAATACTATTTTCACACACAAAATTCTATCTAATAAGTAATTTCACATAATTGCAATTTGTCCACATAATTATGCTATGTATGCAATGCATGATCGGGTCTCACATTTAATGGTGGTGGTTGTGGCGGCGGTGGTTGTGATAGTATTGGTGGTGGTGGTGGGGGTGAGGGTAAATTTTTCAATTATGAGAAATTGATAAAATCTTTACTGACTAACATTTTCAACATTAAGTGAAAAGAAAGTGATTTGCTACTTAAAATTTTAGCCTTTTTTAAGAAGTGTTTAAAATATTAAGTAGTATGAGTTTTAGGTTATTAAACGGGTTTAATTTATTAAGTCGTTTTCAGTTTTAAGCCTTAAGTAGTATTATCAAAGAGTTCATTACATTACGTCAATATTATTATTATTATGTGTAGTCATTAAATGATAAACAAATAAGTGGAAAAAATGAACTCTATTTTTTTTTACAGAGGGGGTCCACTTATTGAGTTATCATTGTATGATTATAAAGTAAACTAAATAGATAGTGTTTAAACTATAACTCTTGTGTTAATTAAGTTTTTGAACTAATTTTTGTGTTAATTAATTCTCTGAACTAATTTTTGTGTTAATTGAGTTCCTGTACTCTTAAAATTTTAGCAAGTAAGCCCCTAAATTAATTTTTGTGTCAATTAAATCTCTAAATTTTAAAATTTTAGCAATTAAGTCTTTCTGTCAGCAACCGTTAAATTTCATTCGGAATGTCTCACGTGCTTACCACATGAACATCAAATGAGGAATATTTTAAATTGTTTGTTCGAAACTTATTAGACCAAAAATCCCATTTCTTATATCTCTCAATCAAAACTATAAACCTAAACCTTTTCATACCTATTGAATGGAGCAAATTAGTAAGCTCTTCGAAAAGCCTACATTTATGTAATCTGTTTTCTATACCATATCGAAGAGATTGCTGATCTACTTCATTTGTTGGATATGAAAGAGATTTAAGTTGAAAGTTTAGAAATAGTGTTCTTCGTTTAATAAGTTTCGAACGAACAGTCTAAATTATTCTTAATTGTTATCTATGTGATGAGCACGTGAGACATTCCGTACAAAAACCTAGCAACTGCTGATAAAAAGGTTAATTGCTAAAATGTTAGAGTTTAGGGGTTCAATTGATACAAAAATTAATTCATGGGCATAATTGCAAAAATCTTAGAATTTGAGGGCTTGATTAACATAAAAATTAGTTCGAGTGCTTAATTAACACAATTGTCTTTAGATCTCTCAGTTTTAAAATATTATATTTAGATAAAAAAATACCCTAATCAAAAATTGAATGTCAAATACTTTAAATTTTACAACAAAAATTTATATTCTATATCATTTAAATAAAATCAAAAATAAAAAAATATTTTTTTCTTAAAAAATCATAGTTAGTATACAATCATATTATCTATTGAAATTTAATTTGGTCATTTAAACTACCAAATTACTCTAATTAAAACTAGAAAATATTGTGTCCATTACAGTTTGACCTATTGTTTGATTTTGTAGTTTTATTCTAATAGATAGTATAAATGTATACTAATTATGATTTTTTAAGAAAAAATTATATTTTTATTTTTGATTTTATTTCAATAAATGTCATAATAGAACATGAATTTTGGTTGTAAAATTCATGTTTTATAATGAATGATTTAGACCCCTTGTTTATTTTTTAATTTTATTCCAATAGATAGTATAATTGTATACTAATTATGGTTTTTTTTTAAAAAAAAATTAGATTTTTATTTTTGATTTTATTTCAAGAAATGATACAATAGAATATAAATTTTAGTTATAAAATTTAAAATATTTAATATTTTATCTTTTATTAAAATATTTTTGGTCTAAGTATAATATTTTAAACTTGAATGGTCTAAGTGTTATACACTTACAAACCACAGGGGGCCTGAATATAATTTACTAATAAATATATTAACGGACATTGACAGCAGGAGTTTAAGTGTTACACACGTACTAACTTTAGGGGATTTGTATGTAACATTTCAAAAATCAGAGGATTTGAGTAATTAAGTAACAAATTTCAGGGGATTAGGTGTAATTCTCACTTTTATTTTCCGTACGGAAAGATTCTTTATTCTTGTTACATATGCCTTATGTTGCGAGGGATTAGATCAAAGGATTGAGGCTTGAAATCAAAAGCATGGCACAAAGAAAAGGCAAGAGAAAAAATCCAATCTCGGTCGATGAGAGAGAAGAAGAGACCAAATCCATAAGAAAAATAAGAGTCATCTATTCTGACCCAGATGCTACAGACTGTTCTTCAGATGAAGAGGGTGATAGCAGAGATCAGAGATCTAGGTCGAAACACATGGTCCATGAAATTCTTTATATTCATAGCAGCAACAATGGCCGCCACAACCCTAAAAGAGTTTTTGCTCGAAAACAACCCAAAAAAAACAAAGGGGTTCGGCTGAGGAAATCTGGAAAGTGGGCTGCTGAGATTAGAAATCCCTTCAGCAAATCCAGGATTTGGTTGGGCACTTACAACACTGCTGAAGAGGCCTCCGAGGCTTATCTTTCTAAGAAGCTTGAGTTTGAAGCGCAAGGCAGACAAAACATCAAACAGTTTGTCTGCAAGGAATGTGAAAGCGAGCCGTCTAATGAATCCCCTTCTTCAGTTCTTCAAATCGAGCCCTCGGCTTTGTCCGATGATCTCAACTCAATTGAGTCTTGTTCCAACTCTATTTCGTCCACCGATGATGGTTGGAAAATCAGGGCCAATACAATGGAAGCTGTGAAGGAGGAATTGCAGAACAAAGTTTCGCACAATGCTGAAGAGGCCTCAAAGGCTTATCTTTCTAAGAAGTTTGAGATTGGGGGGAGATTGATGACCAAAAAAGAAAACCAACCCATTGTTCACAATGATTGGGTTTCATCCGGTGATGCTAGTGAAAAAATCAGTGGCAAATCAGTGGAAGCCTTGAATGTGGAAGAACAGGAACATAATCAAGGTTTGGTGGTTGGGAAATATTTACAAACACAAAGTGGTCAAAAGGGCAACTTCCCGTTGGAGCTTAGTTCAATGATTATAGACAATGATGGGAATCTATTGGGTGAGCTTCGCAGACTGGATGATCTTAGTATTTGTAAGGTTGAAGATGACAATGAAGCTAACTATTTTTCTTGTATGACACTTTAATCTGCAACTGTTTTTGGGTCTGGCAAGTGCTTATTTTCTTGCTGTTTTCTTTTTTACATTACATTTGCAGAATAAAGTTTGTAGCTTTACTCTCCTGTACATATGGGTAGTGAACCATCTGTCTAATTTCTTATGGTCTTGTAGCAGATGTGTTTTTTACATTATTTTGTTTTCTTTTTATTAATGTTTCTTGCAGTGTGGGATAAATAATATTAGCTTTTGGATTGTAATGATGAAAATTCGTTTTTGATACGGAGTTTAGATTAATTTAGTAACGGAATCGGAATAACAACCTTATGAACATCTTCCCTTTTAGTGTCTCTTAAGGGCACGGCTCCTCTGCTGTTGAAGGCTAACAGCACACAATGCCGTTTAATGCAACGACAACCTTTTTCCCGTGGATCCCCCCAACAGACTGCCCTCCAACTTATGCACTGCAACATTTGTTTTGTCAGGTAGT
The DNA here is from genome assembly GCA_963454935.2 of Ilex paraguariensis. Lineage (NCBI taxonomy): Eukaryota > Viridiplantae > Streptophyta > Magnoliopsida > Aquifoliales > Aquifoliaceae > Ilex > Ilex paraguariensis. The sequence goes on along the minus strand of CAUOFW020001859.1, from coordinate 855,310 downwards.
CATTTTTTATTTTATTTTTTGGAGCGGGTACTGATAAGGTTTAATTTTTGTCTTCTAATTTATAAAAATAAAATAATATTATTATATCTATTACATCAAAATTGATATATAACAATTCCTTGAACACAAAAAAATTAAAATCAATGATATATTTTTATCTATATGTAATCATGTTATCAATCATTCATTGATATCCATTTTATTATGCAATTGAATTCTCGCGATATTCATTTTTAATTTATTTAACAACAAATTGTAATTTGGGAAAAAAATAAAAAATTATAGTATTATATCTATTACATCATACTTGATATATAAAAATTCATTAAACAAAAAAATCAATGATATATTTTTTTCTATATGTAATTAAGTTATCAATTATCTATTGACTAGTCATAACTCATGTTTGAAGAAGCGATGAAATATAAAATTCAGCGTCCAAAAAAATCTATTTTACTATATTAAATAATAATTTTTCAAAATACGTAATTTGATAAATTTTTCTCAACATATGTATATTATCGTGTATGAATAATATTTGAAATAAAAATTATATTAAATTATAAATTAATTAAATATTAAAATAATTAGACATGTGATAGAAATGAGTGATTTGATTTTTTGGGAGGAAAATATGTAGAGAATAAAATTCAACTTGTGAACTATCTTATTATACAAATATTCATTATATTAAGAACAATATGTAAGTTGAGAAAAAAAAATAAAAACTAAACCTTGTCGTTAAAGTATCCACTCAAAAAATAAAAAATAAAAAGAAGCGAAAACAATAAGATTTTGGCATTTTGCTGGTAAAGGATTCAAAAGTTGCAGTTCAAAAGTTGGAGGAGGCTCTGTTGGAGGGTCCACGCCAAAAACGGTGCCGTTGCATTAAACAGCACCGTGTGCTGTTAGCCTTCAACAGCAGAGGAGCCGTGCCCGTCTCTTAAACATGTCGGGTGTTGGTTGTATTTTTCTACTAATGGAGAGAGGGAGGGTGTGCAAAACGTGGCCAGGTTAGGAGTGTCAATTTTATCAGTTGACACCACCTTTGACCCAACACAAAATAATAATTTTTTTTTTGGGGGAGCAGCAGAGGGAGGGGAGAAAGGGGTTGAATCATTAATCTCAAAAAAATAAAATTTTTATAAGGTAGAGAGTATTATTGAACTAAATCAATAAACGAAAGGTTAAACACGAATAATACAAATAACCAGTCATGTAGAAATAAAAAAAGTAATTTATAATTTGTTTTAAATAGTATCATAATAAGATGTTATAAAATTAACTAAATTTTTATTGACACGAATACAACATGAACGACCCGAAAATGACACGATTCAATTGAGACTCTTATTTGTCGTTTTCTTCTTCCTCTTTTTTTTTATATAGGATGTCTAAGTTTATGACTTCTCGAGTTCAATAGCTAGTCATTGGGGTTTGAGCGGGTCTAGAGCATATCTGCAAGGGACTGTTTGGTAAGAGAGTACAGGAGGGCTTGACAAGATGGATTTGAAGAAAATAGTTCAAAGGACCCTCAAATCTCATATTTGGATTAAAAATTTAATCTCGGATTTTCAAATTCGGCTCGTTCCTGGCCCGAAAATTAAACTCATGATCATGAGTTTCGCCAAACCCTAGGGAGAGAGTTAGTTTGGGAAGATGGGTTAAGGCGTTAAGGATACAAAAGACAATTATACTGTTTAACATAAGTATGAATTGGATTAATCAAGGATAAAATAATCATTTATAGGACAAATAGTTGATAATAATTATGATATATCTGTGGGTCCTATATGTGTATATGTTGCATACCAAACTTAAATATGTACCAGATTAAATGTTGAATTTTATCTTTGTAAAGAGTAATTTGAATTTATAAAAAGTTTGGAGAAACCAATCCAAACCCCTTCCTAAAATTCATCCAAAAAAGCCCCAAAGGGACAAGAATAAATTGCCCATAAGAACTGTTGAAAGAGATTGAACCTGAAATTTCTTGCTTACCAATAGAAATGCTCAACCACTGGACCACTCTCAAGAGTTGACACCCCTATTCTTGCTTTCTTTTTTCATACATATAATAGATATACAGATAAATCGCATTACATATCTTCATCACACAGTTATCCATCAATAAAAAAATAAATTCTTACCCTTTATTCTTTTCTGTCTACTTTCTTCATATGAATCTTTAAAGTCAGGCCCTGAACGATGCCTAGCTCTCTTTCGGAAAAAAATGATGCCTAGCTCCTTCTCCTTTTTCGTCCTGTAGATGCCTTTATTCCACTTGGCCAAAGTTTGGGCCCCCCTTTCTTAAATAAATGGGTAAATTACAATTACACTCCCAAATTATCATCATTTTTTTACTTTGTCCCCTTAATTATCAGATTTTTCATATTTTACCCTCAATTTATGATTAGTTTCACATTGACCAAGTTTTAACGTTTATTATATATTTAACAAAAAATTATTTTATTTTACCTATCAAACTATATAATTTTTTTAATTTTACTACGACATGTTAACGATTTTTATCAAAAAAGATAACAGATGTTTGTGTTTGGGACAATGTAAAGCAAAAGTATTAGTTTAATATGCAATGTGAAAAATCTGATAGTTAAGAGAACAAAGTAAAAAAAAAAAGTGATAGTTTAGGGGTGTAAGTTTATTTTGAAATTGAAAAATCTATATAATAAATTATAATATAATTCAAATCAAAAAAGATAAATAAAATGACTTTTACTTTTCGTGCTTGAAATTTTTTTAAATTTGATTTTAAAATTAATCAGACAACTAATATTAATACTCCAAATTTAATAGAAAAAATAGGTCATTTGAGGATAATTTTATAAAAGTACTTATAGAATTTATAATTTATTATAAATACTTTTAAAAAAAGTAATGTTTGAAACAGTCTCACCTCCACCCCCATCGCCCCGCCACCACCACTACCACCACCACCCCACCGCCATCATCACTACCATTACTATCGCCACCCCACCACTACCACCACCTTTGCCACAATAACCCCCATCCCCATCGTTGACGTTGCCGCCACCACCACACCCACCTCCCCACCACCACCATTACCACTACGACCACCATTACTGTCGTCACCCCACTACCATGACCACCACCACCCCACCACGACCACTATCTCCACCCCACCACTACCGTCACCGCCCCATCACGACCACTATCTCCACCCTACCACCACCACCACCACCACCCCCCCCCCCTCCCCACTGCCGTTGCCACCATTTTTATCGCCACCACCCCCATCCCCAATCGCCATCGCCACCCC
>CAUOFW020001859.1:793731-830154 GCA_963454935.2 Ilex paraguariensis | reverse complement strand
TATATATATATATATATATATATATATATATATATATATATATATATATATATATATATATATATCATTGTTTCGTTGGAATGGGTTGACAAAAGTCCTTGATAAGACTTTGTGATCATCATTGACAGAGATTCAATTTATTAGCTATTGTGTAGAAGGCAGTTGGACAAGTTTACTTTTGTTTTAACTACTCGGTGGACACACAACTCAAGGTGGAGATTGTTATGGATGCTTACAATATTTGTGTTCTCTTTATGCCATTTGTGGAGAAGTAACTAGTTCGTTTGCTTTTGTTTTGATATCTTGATGGAATACGAGTTAATTTGGAGATTTGTTGTAGCTCTATTATATTCCTCTAGTCAATTTGGAGATTTGTTGTGGCTATATTATATTCCACTCCTAGTATAAATCTGGTTTGAAAATGAGGGTGTTTTGAAATTCAACTTCAGCTAAAAGACAAATTAAAAAATCTATTGTATTAGAAAATATGGTTATTTGCGTTTATAAATACATTATTGACCACTTAATTTCTCTTGAGTATATTGCCCCTAGTTTAGACATTCTATGTCTGGTTTTATTCTCTTGTTTATTTTTTATTTCTGTAATCTGTTTTTGTTGACAGTGAAAATTTGCCATTGTGCTTTGCTTGTGGATATAGACTCTCTATATTTCTTAGTACTTAACTCTCAAATGTTTTTAGTCATAGAATTATTATGTGGGCATTATATAATCCGGATAGATTAGTTTACACTATATTTGTTCATATTTGATATGAGATAACTCGTCCAAGTCACTACTTTAGTGACACTAAAGCTGGTGCGTGAGTGTTTGTTAGAGAACAAGTACATTGAATTGTGACTATTGACTAACGTATGATTTTTCATATAAAATTTTACATACCTGTCAATGTTAAATCTTAAAATTATTACTAATCCTTAAACTTGAGACACAATAATTGTCTTGTGCATGGACTCCTATGCAATATATTCATATACTAACAATTGAACTTGTATATGTATTGTTGGACATTGTCAGTGTCGTCTCAATAGTCGAAGAAAAAAAACATGGATTTTAGGCCCCAGATATAAATAAAGCCCCAAATTTGAAAGGTTGATAATGTAGTATAGGTCAAAAAAAAGAGTAAATCAATATAAAAATAACTTTAAAATTTGGGTCTAAAAATCTAACTCATTTCACACAATCACATTTGTTGAAAGGTCAAAAAGATTAATAAGAAAGTCTGATATCATCAATCTTTTTTTGACTTTATCTTATAAAAAATAATATAATAAGCATCAATATTGCTCTCTATTATACAAAAACAAAACAAACCCAATACATTATCTATTTCTCTCAAATTCAATTTTGTTGTCATTTAAGCACAAAACACCAATAAAATTATTCATTCTCATAAATGATCCAAAATAAAATTTGATAATGATTTCAAATTTTAGAATATTAATAAAAATAAAAATAATATCATTAATACTTATGGCTTTAGGGCTTAGATGTTCTTGAGCAACCCTTAGACATTGTTAAACATGCTTGGAGATTTATGAGTGTATAACGTCAAATCTATCACCCTTGGTAAATAAAGGAAGAATGTTGTATGTGATCTTCAAGAATATGACTCAAGGAGTCCTTGACCAAGGCAAAATGATAATTAGAAAAAGTGTTTCTAATTGATCATTAGGAGTTATAGTTCTAAGATTGAACAAATAAGATTAAATTAGGGGTTTGACGGTCATTCCATACCCAAGAAATTCAATTAGAGCATTGTGTGATAGAAGGATTAAATTACATGGTAAAGGTAGACTGAATGGATACTTTACCTCCTTTGTGCTATTCGAAAGTTGATCATGATATGCTATTAGGTGTCATTCATGATTTGTAGAAGTCCGAAGAATGAAATTAATATAAATAGATTAATTATTTTTCATAAAAAAAGAAATAAAAGAGTTCTAATTTGAGATTCTACAGGGTCATACACAATAGAATTGATTAAAAAGTAAACGATAAATAAGAAAAAATCAATTAAGAGTTAATTGGGGTGAAAACTTAATTAAAAATTTTATTATAATTAATGATTAACAAAAAGGTTATATGTAATTATGACTAGACCCAAACTAGGATTAAAGTCTTCTAAAACTCTATAAATACCCGGAGGTGGATATATGAGATAATTGTTCTCTCTTACTAGTACAAGAAAGTTCACCTATCATTCTCTCTCTAGTTTCTACTAGTTTATCAATGGTGATGTAAATCCTTCAAGTTTATCAATTTGTGTAAATACCGATAGAGGCCAAACAATTGTAAGGCTTGCGGATAAAGATCAAATTCAGATTTGAACATTCAAAATTTTTGAAAAAGCTTGAATAGTGTTAAAAGCACGCTTCAAAAGGTCTAGGATTTCAGTTTGTTTTAAACACGAATAGAACTTGAAATAAGGAATTAATATTTATTTTTTTAAATTTCGCTGCATTTATTATATGATTCATTCTTGGTCATAACAATTCTCTTCTCTCCTGCGTGCAATGTTTTTTTTTTCTTTTTTTTTTTTGGGGGTGGGAGGAAGATTGCCAAACAATCCAGTAATCACATAGAGCATCATGATAACAGTTAAGGAATTAGTAGGAGTCTTGATATCAAAAAAGAGAAATGAAATCTTTCCTCACAAGTATTGCAACAATTGTGTCTGGTCGTAGGTACCATCCATTCTTAACCTTTCCAAAATCATCATGGACCAATCATGTATAGCTCGTACCAAGGTTTGATATAAGAGTGAGACATTAACAAATAATCTTTTCTTTCCTCCTCACTAAACCTTCATTCCCATCTTCTCAAGTTGGGGCTGCCCATGTATTGCAATGTATCCAACTACTCTGTGACAAATCAATACAAGTAACTAAACAATTTACTATACCATACAAAGGCATCTCTGGCTGAATGGTTAGGCAAGACTACGAACACATAGGTAAATATAAGGAAGACTCTAAACCTCTAACCCCAACATGGGCAATTTTATCTAACATAATGCTACATAAATAACTTGTGAAGTCACCAATTGCACTCCAATCGTCAATTTACCTTATGGTGGAAAGATAATCATGCAGCCAAACATCAATGTGCTGTAGTACATGGTTTTTTTATTTTTGTCTGTAGAAGCAAATTTTGGGTAACCAGTAACACGGGAGCATATAATTCCATGCTTTTGCTCCCGTTTACGAGTCAAAATAATCCAAAGACGACGATCATAGCTGACTATCTGTATTCATACCTGCTCATAACTTACTACACCCAGTCATTTATACTTGAGGTGATTAAGAATGAAGCATGGACATTCTTGCACTTTTTCTTACATAGTTGATTTCCTTTATGTCCACTTCTAAAACAGTTACATCTATACACACACAACACAATTTTAGCCTAGTGTTGGTGCAAACATATCAATTAGAATATAGAACTCCATATATTTCATTTTCCAATAGAGGGAACAATCACTTAAATCTCAGATATCTTTGTTTTCAATTGGTCTCAAATATTCTAGTATTGCAAAATAAAAGAGGCCTAATTGGCTGAAGGAACAGGCAGAGGTACAGGCAAAAAGCCTTATAAAGTCAAGAAAGAAAACCAATGCAAGAAAACAGAGCCAAAGTTGACCTCAGAGACATCCCTTCTCTTGGAAACTCTTGATGCAGTCATCAAACATTTGATCAAGCGTTTTTAGAGAAGGGAGCCCCAGCTGAAGAATCTTGTTGCTGTCCATGCAATGTGGGTTGTTATCTCCTTCATGGCTGCTACACCTACAAAGGATTAACAAGGTACTTACAAGCGTTCATTGAAGGGGAAACGAATTGTGGGCCTACTTTAACATCTCCATTGAAATTCGATTCTGTTACTGGTTCTTTATCAGCTGAGAAATGTAATTGAAGGTCAAAAAAGTTAAAAAAAGAAACAACTTTGCTTCTCTTACCTGTCTTCATATGGATAGAGTGGATATTTGGCCCGCAGCATTGCAATGATCTCTGACCAATGTGCTACTGAGCTTGAACATATAAGCCTGCCTGATGCCTTACTTTCCTCCATTGCTAACACGTGTGCAGCTACAACATCATCTATGTGCACGAATCCTACTGTTGTGTTCGGGTATTCTCCTTTTAGTCCTGATACATAGTTGCAGAAGTAAGAAAACTAGATTGACCGTTGTAACATGGCTCTAGTTACTTTCTAAAGAGGTTTTGAATTAAGGTTCTGTTGCACCCTAGTACTGACTTTTGGTTTTATTTTCTCTATGCAGAGGGCACCCTTGCCACTTAGTAAGAAAAGCACAATTCTTTATTACAAGTTTCAACTTAATTTGCAGCTTGTCCATTTGGTGGAAAGGGCAACCCTCTATACAATGATATTGCCTATAATCTCTAACACCACAAATTATAATGTGCAAACACCATGAGATTTTCTGTCCATGAAATTTTCTTGGAAAATCATATTTATAAGCTTGAATCTATCACCTTTGGTCATGGCCAGTATCAATAGCAGTGTACTGGTTGGTTGGGGTGCAAGCAAAGGGCCAACTACAAAAGATGGGTTCACAACCACTAGATCTATTCCACTTTCTTCCGCAACTCTCCATGCCTCTTTCTCTGCTATGGTCTTTGCATATGCATACCATAGCTGCATGAAAGCAATAAGCTCACAAACCAATTTTAACTGTTCATGAAACTAGCTGAATGGTAAACTTATGAAGGTATATATCTGCTATACATATCTATGTTACTGTCGGAAACTTAAAAGAGCTGGAAGTGCCTTTACATTGTAGCGTTTACAATACTCTGTATCACTCCAATGGGATTCATTGAGGGGAGAAACTTCTTTGACATCATCACGGTATCTTATGCAAGAGCAGGATGAGGTAAGCACAACCCTTTTCACACTGCTTGCTTTCTTGCAAGAGCTCAACACATTCAAGGTGCCCTTTATGCATGGATCAATCAATGTTGCCTGAAATTTTAGCAGAGTAGTAATATCTAATTTTGAATGCTGTCAAGAAGTTAGGAATAAACAACCTTTTTGAACTAAAGCAAAAATTGAGTCTGCTGATTTTGACCATTTAGCAAGGGATTTTCACAAACAAAAGCAATTGTTCCGAGGGCCAAAACATTTTGCAACATTACTACCCACTATTTCCTTAGAAGTAATGCTTCAAATGTACTCTTAGATCTATTCTTCTGAATGTCCCAGCAGATAATGTACGGAAATGTCATCGCAATTGACAAGCAGGGCCAGCTGGTAAGTAGGTAGAAGGGATTCACTTAGTATCGAGCACTGAATAGTTCGTTCGATCAAATGATTTAACCCCACAATTATCGTTATCTGTGTACAAGGGTTCTATAGAACTGTGGTTCTATCCCAATTCACTTTGCACCATGTGAAGATGTGGATAGCCCAGGTTACAATTTCCACTCTCCCAATAATGACCATTGAGAAAAGAGAAAAAAATGTACAAGGGTTCTATGTTAGTCTTGCCTGAACGTTGTGGTCGTATGGCACGAGCACTGGAGATGCAGTGTGGAAAACCCCATCAACTCCTTGTATGGCCTGATCAAAGCTTCCTTCCATCAACAGATCAGCTTTCATAATCTTAAGTCTCTCCTTAGCTCCATCCAGCTCCCAGAGGAAACTAACCTTTTCTGCATTTTCTGGTGAAATCAAGAAAAAGACAAGCGCCTTGGGATTATTGACTATGTTAGCAGTAAGGACTAATATAATATAGCATGTTTCTTGATAACTTATATCAATTATTTTCCCATTATGACATTTTTTTTTCTTTTTTCTTCTTAAAACCGATGCTTCCTTGGCCGTGTTGAACATGGATCAACATTATGTTATTCCTACAAGTGATCCCCAATCCAAGATTGAAAGAAGTGCTATTCGAGGACTTTGAAATAAAATATAATATGTTTCTTTACATTCATTGTGAGCCACTTATTTCTCCGCAACAAGGGATCAATTCTCCCATTATAACCTTCTACAAGCTTATGTATAGGACAATAAGGGTCCCCTGAGGATCCTACAGTACCCTTGTTATTTGAGAGTAGAAAATGAACTTATTTCCCCCCTATTCGACAAGATTAGAGAGTTAACTATCAATCAAAAAAGAGTGGTTTTGTGAAATCTTGATTACTTGAAAATTATCAGAATCGGTTGAAAGAATGTACAATGGGTTTGATTTAGAGGCGGTTGCTCTAGCTTTTCAACCCTTCTTTTGTTAATCAGAGGCTATCCTTCAATTGAACACAGAAAGTAGTAGCAACAACAACACAATTAGTTCTTTGCATAGGCTTTGTTTATAAATTATATGAACAGAGAGAGAGATTGATAATATCAATGAAAAATAGAGAACACTTGTATATTTAAGGCAATAGAATTACCCAAGTACCTGGATCTCTCACGGTGGTCCGTACGGTGTGTCCCTTTTCCAGCAGCGACTTCACCAGGTAAGCCGCTATGAACCCAGTTCCCCCTGTTACACAGTATTCTGGCATCTCTCTCTCTCATAATTGATGCTTGCTAGCTATATATATACTGTGGTGATGTTGCTGGTTTTTGGTTGGGAGGCGGTTGAAAATTAAAGTTACATCATTTTTGTAATTTTGCGGGTGGAAAGTATGTGGGAAGTGGTAGTTTGGTTTGTAGTAGGTGGTGGGTGATTTTGTTGCCTTTGAATAAATAAAAGAATGATATCATGTGCTTTGGATTTAACTCTTTGTTGTACTTCTTTATGTTTCCGTTGGAAAGAATTTGGGAAGGTGCTCGAATTCTTAATTTATTGATATAATTAGATTTAAGTAATAATAAAATAAATTGTAAATTTGAATCCTTGCAACCTTTGATGTCAAGTCACGAGGAATTTATTCTTCATAAATACTTTAGTTTCAAAGTAGATGATATGTCTTTAATCGAACCGAGAAGAAATTAATTAAAGTACACATAAATTAACTTGAACACGTCCGACTCTTGAAAAAAAAAACTACTACTTTCAAAGCCCAATTATTCTTGTGCACTTCAATCACTAGATCTCTTTAAAGCCAAGCTTATATTTTGCTCCAAAACCCATTTGGCCCAAATTTCAAAGTGAAACTTTAGTTCATATGTGTACCAAATATGTTCGAATTAAAAACCAAATGCAGTTGGTAAAGATTTGCAGCGGCTGACCCATCAGCTCATGCCAGCCCTAGGTTTAGGGGTGTTCAAATTTTTGATCGGCCGCAAGTTCTTATCCTATCCGACTCTAACATATCTTATTGAACGGTTATTTATAAAAATCAGATAGAAATGCAGAATAATTTTTAGTCTTTCGACAATTTTCGAGTAAGAATACAGAATAGTCATCCATTTCTACATTCTTACCCTACTTTACCCGCAATAATTTTTTAAAATATATATATATATATATATATATATATATATATATATATATAAACTAAAAAAATCTTAATCTATCGAGTCCCAAGAGTGTCTATGTCTCACACCTCACTCGGTTACTCCACTGCTCCTCCATCGTTCCAGACTTCCCACCCAAGTTCTCTCTCTCTATCTCTCTTTGTGGTGTGGTCTGGCTTGGAAAGTCTGATCGCAAACATTCATCTACAGTAACAGATTGGTTACATGATTTGTGGTGAACTACTACAGTGGAGTAATTATAATTTTAATGTACTTCATATGATTTAAAGTTTAAACTTAAATTAATTGTTATTGTATTAATGTAACAATTGTGGTAGATTGATGTTCATATTTTCTTGTGTTTTATTATAATTCTTGTTGTAGTTGTTTTAGATTTTAATGTTAATTGATTTATTGTGTTGTTAAATTGGTGTATATTATTTAATTAAATTGTTAAAATGATTCAAAATTTAATTTTTACAAAAATATTTACCCGACTTCCTACCCGATTAATCGGATAGGAAATTGGGTAGGAATATCACACCTGTCGAGTAAGGTAAGATAAAAAAAAATTCTTCCATAAAGTATCGGATAGAAAAATAAAAAAAAATATTTTCTATCCATAAAATAGAGTGAACACCCTACCTAGGATTATGCTATCTAGCCAGCCACCTATAAAAAAGGCAGCCTACTGCGTCATGGCAGGCTAAAAATGCATGCCACTGGCCACACCACCTCACCCGTGCTTTCGTGGTCGGATTTTAATGAATTTGCGTTAAAAAATATTTTATTTATATTTGATTTGTTCATTAATTTTTATTATATTAAATTTGTGTCATATATAATTAATATATAAATGAATTCTATTGTGTATTTTTTTTTATTAATTTCATACATACTCGATTCGTTTATTAATCGTGTTGTCATCAATATTGATGTGAACCTCAATAGTCTTACTTTGAGACCCAACAACAATATTAAAAATACAACCCAAGAAAGTCAAATTCAGGTTTATGGATGGAGAATCTAAACCCGTTGAGAACTCGTTTTAAGAACCTAGATTATATTAAAATCTAGACCCATTGAAGAACCCTTCTCAAAAACCCAAATTACAAGGAGGAACACTACAAATGTTGTGATTTACCTTTGATAAGTTCAAAAATTCAATCAAGAACAAGAGGTATAAAGTCAACTCAACTCACAATCAAAATGTATTCTATATTGTCTCCCTTATTTCATTGATAGAACACCTATTTATAGGCTGGTCATTACAAGGATTAGGAAACTTCCTAAAATAGCTATCCTATTTAAGAAATATCTCTTACTTGTTGGTAAAAAAATATCTCTTATTTTCCTAAAATTCTTGAAGAAAAAGAAAGACATTCAGCCCTTTAATTGACTGATCACATACCTAAATAAAAAAAGGAAAGTACTTGGCATGCATGCCTTACAATTAGACCCTAAAAAGAGTGAATAGTGCGTGGTTACTGTAGCGTAAATAGTGCAGCACTAGTAACTACGAAAACCTTAGTTCTTAAGAAATAAAACATATGTGGGCTAAGCATCCTCAAACCCACTTATTCTAAACTAATAATAAAAATTCTTTAGACAAATTGAAAGCCTTAACAACAAAAACCCCTATCTCTAAGCTTGGATCAAGTGGATCAAAATTGGTTCTCCTTCTTTCAAGCCCAACTTGAGTGTTGAGCTCTTGCTAGCTTCATCCCACCAATCCTTGCATTGCTTCCTTGATCTTCTTGGCTCTTGATCTTGTAATTGGCCCATCTGGACATGCCAAGGATCTTTAAGAGTAGGCCCACTTTAGCTCTCATCAAATATTGTCGACACGAAGATCCCTCTTCATTAACGACATATAATCTGTCATAAAAAAAATAGAAATAAAAAATATTGAAGGGAGTTTGAAATCAAGGAGTAAATATTGAGTATAAAGTAATCACTATATCAGTATTGTCATGCGGTGTACCCATCCAGTAATAACTCACCAAATAAAAAAATATAGGCCTTACTCATTCAAATAATTACTTTTTCATATAAGATAATAACCGTCTCATATAAAAAAAATGGGATCACCTTATCTAGTGATTTATTTTTTTTTATTTAATTTTTTTCTATTTAGAAAAAAAAAGATGGACAACTAGGAGTTATCATAAGGATCTTCTGTGAAATGTTCGATTTGAGCCTTACTATAAACTCAAAAAGACAATTCCATAATTTGAACTTTGCTTAATAATTACATGAGAGTTAATGATGATCCTAATAAGGTACAATTTGAACTTTGTCTACTTATTTATTTAATATTGAAGGATTACACCGAGTAGTGAATGGTAAATTACTAGGGGGAAATTAGGTCCATGGTAGGTGAAATTGTAGCGAGTGTGGAAAACGAACCAAGTGCATAAAGTGGTTAGGTGTAAGGCAAGAAAGAACTTAAGGCGTTTGACGTCCCCATTCACACCCATTGCATATATACAAGAAAGACTTAAAGCCAGCAAATACACGTACTCTCCTCCATTGTCACCGGCGCCATTAAAGCCCCATATAAACACCCCCCCCCCCCCTTTTACGCGTCTTTGTATCGTCTATTCTTCCCTTATGTCTCCATTACAGCGGGGCTGAATTTATAACTAGAGAGAGGGGGGGGGGGGAGGACAGAAATGGGGATTCAGAGGGCGACGGCACTGTTGGAAGATCTGATAGAGAAAGCGGGTGGTTGTGCCGTCGTGGACGGTGGTTTTGCCACCCAGCTTGAGAAACATGGGGCCTGCATTAACGACCCTCTTTGGAGCGCTCTTTGTTTGATCAAAGATCCTGATCTCATCAAACGGGTCTCTGTCGCTCTCTCCAGAAATGAGTTTGCGTGTAAACACGTATATATGTATGATAAGTAGATTGAAACCTGATGAATGTGATTGCTGATGTTTGTAGGTTCATTTAGAGTATCTAGAGGCTGGTGCAGATATATTGGTAACTTCATCTTATCAGGTCTGCTCATTTGGATTCTATAGCCTTAATCTGTGTTTTATTGTTGTTAGTAACACAACAATGTTATCTATCATGTTCAAATTGGTCAAAATTTGTTCAACTTACATCCAACCCATTGAGAGTTATATATAATTGGGTTGAGAGTCGTGTATAATTGGATCTGTATGGACTCGTTTATTAAACACTTCTAGCCAGTCAGGTAGGCTATGATCTAAAAACATGAAGATTATATTCATGGATAGGATTTGACTACCACACCGACAAAAAAAAGTCACTACCATACTTCCAAAATTTACAAAATGGTATTTTTATAATTGCTGTGTCATTTTACAACCAAAAATAATTATCACTTTTGAAGGTGATTTACAACTTTTGTGGGTGTTTTTATCACTGTTGTGAGTGTTTTTATCACATTTGTGATAACTATTTTTACCACTTTTCTTCCTCACAAAAAAAAAAAAAAAATTATCACTTTTGTGTGGTTTTTATCACATTTGTGGATATTTTTATCATATTTGTGAAGACAATCACAATCTCGCTCAACCAAATGTGAGTATCCAAGTCTTATATGATGTAGAGCTCATAAGTTGTAGTGAAAAGGATTTTGTGCCAGTAGGGTGTATGAAAAACAATTGACTCCAAGTCAATTATGTATCGTTTGAAGTAGGAGAAGGGAGCCATACCTACTGATGATGGAGAATATAGTATAACAATTGCAACTGATTTTGTTGTGTTGATCTATTCATTAAACAAAAAATGCATTAACAAGCTGGAAATCTGAACAGGATCTGTTATATAGGTTCGTAACTTTGTGTCCTTGAGTTCTGAGCAAATGTGATTTATTTTGATTCTGTGATTGTAGGCCACTCTTCCAGGATTTCTATCCAGGGGACTGTCTATTGAAGAAGCAGAGTTACTACTAGAAAAGAGCGTCAAATTGGCTGTCGAGGCCCGTGATAAGTTCTGGGATGCCGTTAGAAGGACTCCTGGGCACAGCTATAATAGGGCTTTGGTTGCAGCATCCATTGGAAGCTATGGTTCTTATCTTGCTGATGGCTCAGAGTACAGGTGCCAGTTGAAATTGTCTATGAATCTTTCTAGAAAATGAGAACATTAAATCATACAAGTATCTATAACGAAAATGGAAATGATGCTATGGCTACACAAGTTACTACAGTTATAGATTTGATAATAACTTCTTGTGACTAAAGCCTATATTTCTTTTGCTTCCAGTGGGAATTACGGACCACGTGTGAATTTGGACATGCTGAAGGATTTTCATCGGCGCAGATTGCAAGTTCTTACTAAAGCAGGTCCAGATTTGCTGGCTTTTGAGACCATTCCCAATAAATTGGAAGCTCAGGTATGCTCTTCCATCAATTTTTTACACCACCTCACAAAGTTCAACAGACTACAATTAAGGAATTGGGAAATCACCACCAAATATATGTCTTGTTTTTCAGCTTAATTCAAACTGGGAAGGGAAAGAAAATAGGTTTGACTAGGAGAATCATAGTATAATAGGTGACACCCATGCTTCTATGTCAAATAGTAAGGCACATGACAACATTTTAACGCTGGGGGTCGGTGTCCATTCAATCTGTAGTTTGATAGTTTTGCCTGACTGACTTTTTAGGATGACAGACCGGTTGAACAACAGCATATGTGCAATGAACAAAGCATCTACGGCAAGATTCATTAATCATATAACATATAATTGTAGTAGAACTGAACAATTCTGCTAAGTTTCTGATACCTGATTTTGAGTTTGAGCATTGACAGAATCAGGATACCTGAAACTTGATAACATCTCACTCGAGTATTCAATTTCAGGCCTGTATTGAGTTGCTTGAAGAAGAGAATGTCCAAATTCCATCTTGGATCTGTTTCAGTTCCGTAGATGGCGAGAATGCCCCATCAGGAGAGAGCTTTCAGGAATGCCTCGACATTATAAACAAGAGTAACAAAGTTAGTGCAGTTGGAATAAATTGCGCACCACCCCATTTTATTGAAAATCTCATCCAGAAATTCAAGCAGGTAATTCTTACAGAACTGCTACTATTCCCCAAAATGAAAATTTTAATGTGATTTAGAAGGCATTTTTTTTTCCATGTCCCCCAGTTAACTGGAAAGGCAATAATTGTTTATCCCAACAGTGGTGAGATATGGGACGGCATAGCTAAGAGATGGGAGGTGGGTCATAAGTACAATTTCTGCATTTTAAGGAACATTTTATAACGAAATTACTTTTCTCTTTTCAAAAACAAGGTTTCCAATCTCCTGGAGACACTCGTTACACATGATACGTGAATTAACCAGCCTTTTTTACTGTCATTATCATCAAACCAGCCCTCGCAGTGCTTTGATGACAAGAAGTTTCAGTTGTTTGCTACAAGATGGCGCGAAGCAGGTGCTAAACTTATTGGTGGCTGCTGTAGAACTACACCTTCAACCATTCGTGGCCTTTCAAAAGTTCTAAAAGAAAGTTCCTGACATCAAAGTTGGATTGTTTTACTGCTAGTAGTGTGATCCCCCATTGTCATCCATTCTAGTTTCTTTTATCCCTCTTTGTAGTGGGGTTCATTTATTGTAGTTCATGCACTCTTATTCCTTAAGAAGAAAAAAAGAAAGAAATAGAGCATATGGTTTGCCCTTTTTCCCAACCTTATTCAGATTAGCGTTTGTTATCTGGAGGCTTTGAAAGAAAGCGCACGTAGAAATTTTATGACCCAAATTCTGTTTGCAAGTAGTTGACGAGTTTTGTTGGTTTATGCAAATCGCGTTAGATGTTACACTTCAAATTACACAAGAATTGCTAATACCCTTTCATAAATCTCATTGTTTTCAATCTATGAACTCTATGGTTCAAGGTTTTCTTAAAATCAGCTGTCCACTATTCTCAATAGCTGCAGGCTGCAAGTTTCACACCATCTCACAGACACACTGATTGCGAGTGTTTCTATAACACTGTTGAGCATTATAGCAACAATGCTGCAACAGGGTGCCTCTCTAATGCATCAAACACAACACTAATTAATCTTTGTGATTCCGACTGACCTAGGGCTGAAAGCACGAAAGTCATCTCTATCCTCACAGGAAAACCAGCAACTCCAAATCAGTGGGACAAATTGGATTGTGCATCCTAGCTAATGTAATTGCGAAATCCATTCTGCCCAAGCAACATCAATGTAACTGTATAAGCTATTCATCGCCCAAGAAACAGACTGTTGGTATGCTATGGTGCTAAACACCGCATGGGTGAAAAACATTAGAAGGCCAAGCCATGGATGCCTCCTACAACCTTTTTTGCACAGAAATTACGGGAAAAATAAAAATTGCCATAGAGATCTTGGATTATTACCAACCATCTATTAGAACAGGAAAAACCTCCCGAAAGGTCAAGAAATTACGGGCCAATTCTCTTACTGGCGGAAAATGCAAGCCGTGTACATTGGGAAGCTGTAAATAAGCAAGAGTGCAAGGATGCCTGGGATGAACAGCGAAGTTAGAAAGCAAGTAATCAGCTGAAATCCAGGAACATATAAAACACTTGCACATAACCAAAACAAGCTCATTTCCAAGACAATTTCCATCTCAATTTAAGTGAGTAGCATGAAACAAACTACTAGATGTTAGAACACTAGACATCAGAATCTAGTTAATTTTGATGAGGACAAATGACATCATTTGCTTAAAGCAACTGCAATATTCCTTTAATCTGTAAGCTGGTTCTCTGTTAAACCACATTTAATACATAAACTTGCACATCAGCTACGATAATGTCAATAAAACCAATGTTGTGCCCACTTTTCAGTAAAATGGGTGAAAATCTAGACATGCAATTCCGAATGCCCCAACATCTCTAGAAAGGATCAGCGTCGGGGAGGGCCACGCTTATCATAGGGTGCCCAAGCGCCACCACCATAGACATCACTATATGCCTTGCCAGGATGTCTCCGTCCAGGGCTTCCATTCAACATTCCATAATCACCGGCAGGACTTCCATTCAACATTCCATAATCCCCAGCACCTACATAATAGAAGTCTCCAATTACCAACTTGCTTTCCAAAGTTCAGATGTTTTGAACTCCAGCCAGGCAAGACAGACAAGAAAACGCAAACAGAACGAGAGAGAGAGATCATTTACCAAGACCCCGCACTTTCCTCTCTGAATTCAGTTGCTCAGCTCGTAGCTTTTCTATTTCACGAGCCATGGAAACAAGATTTTTCTCCATTGCTTGCTTTTGTCCCACCTGCTCCTCATTTGCTTGTTTCTCAAGTTGAAAAACTCTTCTACAAAAGTTGTGCATTGTAAAAAATGCACCAAGCAAAGCTTTTTCTGAGAACCACAATTAATATGACAACTCATCTCTTACTGCCGTACTGGTATGACTATGTATCACCCTTTTTCTGAATTGACAAAATGAAAAAAGCAGAAACATGGATACAAAACTTGACTCGTGGAAAACAAATTGATTCAAAAACTAAAATCCAAACCTGGCTTCCATGAGCTCTTTGCGCATCCCATCAATATCAGTCCTCATGGCAACTACTTGCTGATTATCAGCTTGCACTCGAGTGATGTCCTTTCTTAGGGTTTGAACTTGAGCAGACAATTCCTGTCGTAAAGCATTTAATTTCTGAGCTTCAGCTCTTAGCTGCACGATCTCCGTCCTCAAAGGCTTAGCAGCACGATCCTCAGCCTCTAGCTTTAATCCTCTCTCAATTAACTCCCTGGTCTGAGTCTCTTTTTCTGCACGCAGTTTGGGAATGACTTCTCCCAATCTGTGGATCTCATCTTTTACAGCATTCAGTTCCCTTTGGAGAGCTACATTTTCATCAACCACATGCCTATTCTCAACAAGAATCTTCTGAATATCTCTATGCTGGAGTTCAAGTTCCTCTTCCAGAAATGCGGGATGCGGAGGGAGGGGCCCTGGTCCTCGGTGAAAAATAGGCACAGCAGTATCTTGAAAACCACGGAATCTATCAGGCTGGCGAGGCATACGATTTCTCCCTGACATACTCAAGATCCTACAGAAGATAAAGTCATAGGCACCTATGAGCGAACCCACGATGTCCTATATATATTCTAAGTGCGGCCCAGGAACAAATGCTTAAAATATTTCAATGTTGAAAAAACAATCGAATGTAGTCGTAGAGATTTCCACACTTCTAAGTTAAGAAATGGTACATAGGAAATGGTTGTTCCATATCAATAGACTACCACAATCATTATTTACACTCAATGGTAAATACTAGTGTCTCCACAATAACCTTCAAGTAACAAGGCTTTCGTGAAAGAACTCAATCTCTAAAGTGGTAGAGCCACATTTAACATGAAGACCCTGAACTTCTAAGATGTAATCCATTCATCCAGCCCAGATCTACATATCTAAGACAAGATAATTGGATATCTTTTGCCTCCAATCTACCTTGACAGATTACATACATTCCTCAATATGAGAAGTGAGAACCACAAATTCCCAAAGCACAATGTCCATGCCCATGGCAGCTCCAACACTCAAAATCCACTATGTTTGCCACATCAATTTCTTATGTATGGTTAGCATGAGAGAGGACCCTGATTATCTCCCAAAGTTTTCACACAGAACAGGAAACAACAAATGGAAGAAACAAAAGAGGCCAACACCACCACAAGGGATGTAAAAACTATGATTGGCATCAAAGTTGCCGTGGTTAAATTGCAGAGTAACAAAGAGTCAATTTGTGCAAGTTTTTGTTCAGGAATATAGTTTGATAAATGTCAACAAATTAGGAAAGATTTAGAAAATGAATATGAGAACACTAAAACATACAATATCGATTGACTGATCATCGAGAGTGAGAGAGAGCTGACCACAGATGGTGCCAAAAATAAATTCAATTGGAAAACTCAGCAGTAGGACGATTGAAACTACCAAAGCCCTTTAAAAGCAAATTTGACCATAGGATCAAATACAGAACTCATATTTCCTAACATACTAATTGTTGCTGCTATGACCTGAAAATTTTATTTGAAAACCTCCAGTGACCATGGTCCCTTTCAACTAGTTTAAAAGCTATCTTTATGGCAAAAGAAGTGGCACAAATCTTGATATATGAGCAATGTAGTCGTACGTGAAATAAAATGGAAGATAAGGCTGTTATTCTCTCAAGACATCATCGTCCCTCTACCTTTGAAATGGTTTTAGACTTGGAAAATACCAACAATAGTCCACTTTGTATTGACAACTACATCAAACTATTACGAGAATTGCACAACACATGGTTGCCAAACTAATAAGTGACCAGTTATGATCCTTCAAAAGTAGAGACTAACACCAACAAGGAATCTCAGCAATCCCAACTAGAGATATATTAGATCTACCATCTTTGGAGTATCAAATGGACATCCAAATCATAGGAAATCACCAACATCGCTAGGTATCCTATATATTGTTTGGTAGTTCAAAAATATTATGCTACCAACAAGGAGATCAATCATTACTTTACAAGTACATATAGCCAATCACAAGTACAAACAGTGACCATCAGACCTTAATGAATTGTCACTAAATGTCTAAGCATCTAGATGGTCCTTCTACAATGATTAAATTCATAGAATTCAGAATTTAATATACTTTATACCAACAATGGAGGATGAGCAATAGAACACTCAACACCCAATCCAATCTAGTAAAGTTCCATGTTTACCAGTTTAGTGGAGGATAAGCTACAGAAAATGCAATCAAGTCTCTTAAAAGTTCCATTCTTTAGCCCCAAAATGCTAATTATGATGTCTATAACAACCATCTTGGACCACTTATAACACACATCACCATCCATCATCAGACCAATAATTGCTTTTCACTAAAACGCTGCTAGGGAAGACCTTCTCGAAGCAGATCTTGAACCACCATAGTCTTCCGCCTTTTTGAATCCCGTCAAGGAGAAAACTTCTGAGAAAAGTGATTTGGCCCATAGAAGCAAGGATTTGAAAGAGAGGGTTGAAAAATCGTAAAGTTCCCTACCGAGACAAACTCTCAACAGATCCTCCATGCACTAGCAAAACGCAATTCGTTGAGTTCAATCCAATGTTAGGAGATGGCTGTTCCGAAAATCAAAGTTGTTGGTGAGGAATTGAAGACCTACCACCCATTCACTACTAATGCGAAGCAATCTTGCTCTTTCCTTTCTTCGGTGCCACCTTTTCCTTTCCAAGGGACTTTTTACCATTCTCTCTTAACTTGTGCTTCTNTTAAAAGCTATCTTTATGGCAAAAGAAGTGGCACAAATCTTGATATATGAGCAATGTAGTCGTACGTGAAATAAAATGGAAGATAAGGCTGTTATTCTCTCAAGACATCATCGTCCCTCTACCTTTGAAATGGTTTTAGACTTGGAAAATACCAACAATAGTCCACTTTGTATTGACAACTACATCAAACTATTACGAGAATTGCACAACACATGGTTGCCAAACTAATAAGTGACCAGTTATGATCCTTCAAAAGTAGAGACTAACACCAACAAGGAATCTCAGCAATCCCAACTAGAGATATATTAGATCTACCATCTTTGGAGTATCAAATGGACATCCAAATCATAGGAAATCACCAACATCGCTAGGTATCCTATATATTGTTTGGTAGTTCAAAAATATTATGCTACCAACAAGGAGATCAATCATTACTTTACAAGTACATATAGCCAATCACAAGTACAAACAGTGACCATCAGACCTTAATGAATTGTCACTAAATGTCTAAGCATCTAGATGGTCCTTCTACAATGATTAAATTCATAGAATTCAGAATTTAATATACTTTATACCAACAATGGAGGATGAGCAATAGAACACTCAACACCCAATCCAATCTAGTAAAGTTCCATGTTTACCAGTTTAGTGGAGGATAAGCTACAGAAAATGCAATCAAGTCTCTTAAAAGTTCCATTCTTTAGCCCCAAAATGCTAATTATGATGTCTATAACAACCATCTTGGACCACTTATAACACACATCACCATCCATCATCAGACCAATAATTGCTTTTCACTAAAACGCTGCTAGGGAAGACCTTCTCGAAGCAGATCTTGAACCACCATAGTCTTCCGCCTTTTTGAATCCCGTCAAGGAGAAAACTTCTGAGAAAAGTGATTTGGCCCATAGAAGCAAGGATTTGAAAGAGAGGGTTGAAAAATCGTAAAGTTCCCTACCGAGACAAACTCTCAACAGATCCTCCATGCACTAGCAAAACGCAATTCGTTGAGTTCAATCCAATGTTAGGAGATGGCTGTTCCGAAAATCAAAGTTGTTGGTGAGGAATTGAAGACCTACCACCCATTCACTACTAATGCGAAGCAATCTTGCTCTTTCCTTTCTTCGGTGCCACCTTTTCCTTTCCAAGGGACTTTTTACCATTCTCTCTTAACTTGTGCTTCTGGTAGCTAACTTTGAGTTCAACAATGCTTGCCTTCATCATGTTTCTTTTTTTTTTTCTTCTTTTTAACCTTTCTACAGGAAACTGTGATGCATAGATTAATCACTTGGATGGTTATATATGTTATCTGTATCCCCTTCTAGTAATGTTGAGGCCATGTATGATCAAGTGCCTCTGAGAGCTAAAATACCCTCCAACTTATTCAAATATAAGTGACACAACTAATTTTGCACCTTCTAACGTCTCAAGAACTTTAGTTTTCCTTTGATCTGCCTGTTAGTGGGTCTTTTCTTCTTCAGCTGATGTACTCAGCATTCATGATCTCAGCTTTCTCATCAATCTCATTTAACTCCTTAGCGCTAAACATTTCTTCATACAGACATGATATGGCATTGAAGTGCATCGCAAGCAACAATATATCATGTAGAGAGCTGCAAATAAGTCTGATGGTTTATTTGTTCAGAAAGTTTTAAAGCCCCATGCGCCATTACCATAGTAATTTAATTAGTATGGAAAACTCCATGAATAAAACCTAAAAAGTAATCCCAAATTGCTAAACCCAGTTGCCAGCAACTCTTTGAATGCCAAACCCATCCAACTATAAACCTTTTACCATCAAAGCTAAGGCCCGGGGACAAATTTAGAGGCTTATTCTCAAAGAAATTATAAAATTTTCTTGAATATATTTTTTTTTTCTAAATCATGTAATTTAATAACCAACTCAAAACAACCGAATTGATAGAGAAATAATCACACTTATAACAAATGTTTAACAAATGTCACATAAAGAATGAAATTATCATAAACAAGAAAACAATCACCAACCAAATTCCCTTTCAATAAAAAGAAAAAAAATGTTGGTCGCCAATAATTCGTACGGCCATGAAACGACTTGGGTTTTCTTGCAGATCGTTAGCAATATATATGTGATTATGAAGGTCTGCGTATGCATACAGTTGGATGAATAAGAAATACCTCTAAAGCACAAAGAGCTTCCAGAGAGAGAGAGAGTCTCCGATATTTTTAGTATCTGGTTTCTGACGAGTTCAATGACCGAAGAGCAATGCAGCCCTACTGGCCTATTGGGTCGCTCTATGACGATATTGTCCTTTGTATTTTGGGCCCAATATTTGGGGCTAAATGTTGGGCTTATGGTTTTTCTTCAATGAACCACGGGCTGCTTGATGCAGTGGTAACTAGGATAATTTTTAGAGTTCGTTCATAGGTTCCAGCTCTTACGGGGAAAAATTATCGGATCTAGTATAGTTGGTCATTTTTGATTCTCTTAAAAAATTTTGGCGACGAGTCATTTTTGAATTCTCTCTATGTCTTGTACTTTGTTCTAATATAGATGCTTTGTTTTTCATTGTAATAGTGATAGATTGTTAAAGAAACTCCTTAGGGCAAGGTGGAAAAGGAGAAGGAATTTTGGTAGTGTTGTGTGTGAGAGAGAGAGATTATGACATGGCATTTGAAAGATAAGAGATATAGAAAGTAGAGAAATTTGTTAGTGTACATATAATACCACATGGCAGGTGCATGTTACTAATAAAATATTATGCATTATTGATAACAAATGACTGTCATTTATCAATTTATTAGAAATTTTTTAAAAAGATAACTTATGTGTCTCACGAGATAGTGTTGTAGTTTTTTATTAAGTGTACACACCACTTGTCAGTAATATGTGGTGTATATAAGATGCTGCTTTTTTTTTTCAGAATGTCACCTCAATTGCTATAGTTGTAACGAACTTTACTTCATGACCTGTACATTGGACACATGCACACACAGATAGAGAGAAAGAGAGCTCGTGTATGTTAGGGGCGTCAATGGATCAGGCCGAACTAGACTTAGTGAAATTTTTTTGAGCCAGAGTTGGGTAATATAGGCCTAAGTCCTCACCCAAGTGAGCTATCGGGCGGGTCAGACCTTCTAGGTGAGCCTTCTCACAAATTTTTTTATATTCAATTTTATTTAAAAATAATAAATATTTTTATAATTTAATATTTATGTAAATTATATTTTTGAATTAAAAGTAGAGTTAAAAATAAAATCATGAATAATTTTGTTTTTAATTAGGGAATGAACTACATCCAATAAAATAAATACATCACAACTAAGTTGACACATACTCATTTATCTAACATTTGTATTATTCTATCATTTAAAACTTGTATACTTAATACATGAAAAATATATATATATATATATATATATATATATATATTATTTATAATATCTAAATATTTAAAACTTCAAATTTTGAAATTAAGAGATTTATTTCAAAATTTTAAATTTAATGGTCTAAAAGTATAACTTTTTTTCAAATAAATAGTGGACTGGCTATGTGGGCGGGCTAGGCTTGGTAGGTGAGCTCTTGGGCAAGGTTTTGATGGGCTTTTTTGGACGGACTATTGGGTGAAATAATGGATTTGAAAGGCAAATCAAGCCCTCTTTTTAAGGATATTAGGCTCGAACTCTAGCTTGAGCTCGAGTTCGGGCAAGAGCGGGCCAACTTTTGAGTCTATCGAATTTGAAGCCTATTTTTTTCTGATCGGGTAACAAGACCCTTGAATAACTCTAGTCATAGACACTCCTATATATGTATAAATTTAGTAAGATCGTTGTGTGTATGTGCACACATATGTGATCTTTGTGTATGTGTGCATGAGAGCACGTGAGAGAGAAAAACAAGAAAAAATAAGTTCTCTACATGGAGATCGGGTTAGGACTATGATGATGTAATTGCGAAAAGGGAAAATACATTGCTCCATTTAAGGCTATTTTTTAAATTGATGTACCTTTTTTTTTATCAATAATTAATGTACCTTTAAAAAAATCATAATCTCTCTTGAAAATAGTGCAAATTAAAGGGGTGGCATTATAAGTAAGAGTAATGCTAAGATTTTTCTCAATAAATATTACGTGTGCATGTTTTTACCCAAGGTAGGTACATTTTGAAAGATACTCTCTCAGTCGAGCATGAGCATGGCCCCACACCTGTACCTATGACCGTGCATTGTGTCAGCATTCGAACACATTATAATTATAATTTTTATTAATTTAAGTTAAGTTAGACCTCACAGTACACTTGAATAAATGCAATAATTCACAAATATATATATATATATATATATATATATAAAGAGTTGTAATTCACGGAAGAGGAAAACGTTAAGTAGAATTCACAATAACGCACTTATAGAGTTTACTAATTTTACTGATTAATAATTAAATTTGACAATATTCATAACATTTAAAGTTGAAAGAGCCTAAATTCAAAGAAGTATGAATGATTTTATATATGGACGTCAATGGTGTTATAGACTATTTAAGCTAAGGTTAGTTGATTATAACTCTTTTAATTTGCATTGAATCTATAGACTGGGCCTGTGCATTCACTTCTCATATCAAATATGAACTTTTCAAGGTTTCTTATTCTTTTTATTATCAACTCTTCCTTGTTTCTTATCCTAGCTTGACTTTAATGGACAGAGTTTTCCTTTAGAATTTTCAATTTTGAATTCCAAGCTTTATTATCTATCAGGTGATTAAGATGTTGTTAACCTTATCTGACAGACGTTTTCAGTCAATGTATATGAGAGAGAGAGAGAGAGAGAGAGAGAGAGAGAGAGAGAGCCTACAAATCATGTCATTTTCAAGCCCATGACTTGGGCAATAACTTTCTGCAATAACTCTCTTAAAACCCTTCACGGATTTTCTTCCTCAGGGTAGATTTACAAAGTATGGATGAGCTCTCCACATCACAGTTATCCATTATGATCAATTCCTATCTGTTCAAAGCAAACCACAGCCAAGTCATAAAAATCTATATGTTCTAAAACACAGCCAAACGCTCTCAATCAAAGCACTTGACCATGCACCTAATTAATCTAACCTGAAGAATGTCTGGTCTCCAAATTCTATGTCAATGCACATTTAAGCTTGCAAAAGCATTAGATCAAGTTATCATTAATTTTGCTTTAATTTCATATATAATGATTTATGTGCACTGATGGAGCATATTAATATAGAATTATATGTCATTTCGCATTCAAGTTCCAAAGGTCGTACTTCCCTGCTCCTTAACAACTAGCGATATATAGGGAAAAAATAGTAATGATAGATTGATCAAATTTTGAGACCAAATTTAGAGTCCAAATGATATGACGGTTGACTTGGGCTTCTTTGATTGATGTCATATCATTTGGACCCCAATAAAAACTTCAAATAAGCAACTGCCATATCATTTGGGTTTCAAATTTGATCCCAAAATTTGGTCAGTATAACATTACTCGGAAAAAAAACATAAGAAATTTGCATGCCTAGTGATAACCTATGGGTAGACTTGTATCAAAAAAAAAAAAATAGGTAGACTTGTTTCGACACCACATTAATTTCAAGAAACACCATTGTCACCCAAGCTTGTGATAGCCTCATGTCTCAATCTTTTTATAAAATTTGCATAACATAACAAACTTTATACGCTATGGATGTGACGGTCTCAAGTTCTAATGCTGCACCAATAGGAGGATTTTTTGACGCTTTCGATGCTTGCAATTACCAAAGATTGAAATATATATAGAGAGAGAATCTATTACCAAACTACCGTTATTTTTTAAACAAATATATCAAAATATCGTACTTTTAAATTTATTGACTAATCTACGGTTTGATCAAAAAAATAAACTACGACACTTTTTAAAAACGGATTTAATAATTCCGTTTTTATTAAAAAACGAATTTAACAACTCTACTTTTGTTAAAAAAACGGATTTAACAACTCCGCTTTTGAGGGGGAGGGGGAAAAATTTTGGAACAATGAGATGAGAAAAACGTGTTTTGTAAACAAGTTTTTTACTTATTTTTTGGAAAGTGTGTTTTGTAAACAGTTGTTTACGGTTTTTTTTGTAAAACATCTCAATAAGTTTCTGCAAGTACACACAAGCACATAAAGAGATGTTTCTATCTCTTTTTGTTCTTAAGAGGGCCTCTTACTTGATATGAGAGAATTTGTTGCTCTATATCATTTCTACTGTGTTTTTCTTTTCTTTTCTTCCAAACACAGTTTTTCTGATTTTTTCTGAGTAGATTAATAGAAAATGCCAGAGCCTCGTAAACCGCCACCATTGAATCAAAGTAACCACTGTAAAAAATCAAAGAGCAGAGCAAACTCTGTTCAAACCACCAAAACTTTGAGAAAAATTCGGATAATTAATTAATTCGGAGAGTTCATGTCAAGATAGCAACAATAGCGAAAAAACCCTGAACGAGATGAAGGTTTTGAGCAAAAACTCAAACCCAAGTTCAAAACGACGACACCCTCTACATCGATGTACAGGGGAGTTAGACAGCGGTAATGGGGCAAATGGGCAGCAGAGATTCGCGATCCATTTCAAAGAAGGAGGATTTGGTTGGAGACTTATGATACTCGTGAGGACCCAGCTAAGGCATTTTATATGAAGAGGCTTGAATTTGAGTCTATGGCCTCCTCAGGTTTTGTCTCTCAGCCTTGTGATCAAAACCACCCTGCTGTTTGTGAGGACCCTGAGAGATGGAAATTTTCTTCGCACCAGTGGTTAGTAACCACTTTTTAAACGTGTTTTAAGTTATTATTGTGCACCACGTTTTTTATTTAAAAGCATAATCATTGATCTCCTTTTTTAACAAAAATGGAATTGTTAAATCCGTTTTTAAATAAAAACAGAATTATTGAATTTATTTTTAAAAAATATTATAATTTGATAAATAAATTTTAAAATACAATATTTTAATATATTTGTTCAAAAAGTTTGATAGTTTGATAATAGATTCGACCGAGGGAGGGAGGACTGCAACAAGAGTTCTACACTTCAGACAGCTCTGGTGGGAAAAAGAGACAATCCAACAAAAGTGTCTCCTTCAAATTTTGTGGGGGAAAAATTGACTGAAAAAGAGTGAGAGAAAGACAGATCATCCACAAAAACTCATCATCCACCTCAACAGTAGGCCCCATTGAAATCCCTCTGATTAGAAAGATAGCCAATCAGACGACAGACATTTGGATGACCTTTACAAGCCCTGCCAATCAAAGATCAGATAAGGCAATGGTCCCAAAAGCACAACCTTTCCCCATACAAGACCCAAAAAGTGCACAAAAGAAGACTCTTGAACCCTTAAGCAGACTGTAAAAGTGCTCTATGTGGGTCACACCCAAACTCTCAAATAATTCATCCATTTTCAAGCTCTGAGTTCTCCATATGATGAACAGCAAACCCTGAAACCCTGTAGTTTTGATCCCACCTTTTCTTTGTTTGGCCATAGTTTCAGATCAAAAATACATATTGCGTCGATGGTTTCGGACAAAAAACTAGCAAACGTTGTTGGTGGCAAAACGTTTAGAGCCTGTGATAATTGTATTAGAAAGCGGGCTCGGTGGTTCTGTGCCGCCGACGATGCTTTCTTGTGTCAATCCTGTGATGGTTCGGTCCATTCGGCCAACCTTTTGGCTCGTAGACACGAAAGGGTTCGTCTCAAAACGGCGTCGATCAAGTCCTTGAAGGAAATTGCTCTGCAGAGTTCCTCTTCCTCACCTTCATGGCACCATCGTTTCACCAGAAAAGCTCGAACACCACGTCATGGTAGCTCCAGAAAACCAAAAACCGACGATCCGATACCAAACCCACTTCATTTAGTGCCGGAGATTGGCGGAGATGAGAATTCTCACGAAGAAAATGAGGAGGAAGAGCAGCTTCTTCATAGGGTTCCGATATTCGATCCGTTTGTTGCAGAAATGTGCACTTCTGGGAGTTCGAATGATGCTGTAACAACTGTTAACAATGATTTGGGGGGTGAATCAAAAACTTTGTTTCATGATTATGTTCATGATGGGGATAGTTTTCATGGGTTTCTTCCGTCTGAGATGGAACTTGCAGAGTTTGCAGCTGATGTTGAAAGCTTGCTTGGAAAAGGTTTGGATGAAGAATCGTTTCATATGGAAGGGTTAGGGCTTTTGGATTGCAAAGAAGAATCAATGGAGGGTTCTTTAAGCAGTGGAAAAGTGAAGGTTGAAGATGAAGAAGCCATGACAAACGTGTTTGATATGGAGATTGACATGGAAAGAGAACCTTTTGAACTGAACTTCGACTATGAATCTCTGGCGACAAACGAGGAAGACGACAAGGTGGGAGTCGGCGGGATAATTGTGAAGAAAGATGAAGATTATTGTGAAGTGAGGGAAATGAAGAAGAAGATTTTGTTGAGTCTTGATTATGAGGGTGTTCGAACAGCCTGGGCCGATCAAAGGTCACCGTGGACCACCGGTGAACGGCCGGAAGTGGACCCTAATAACTGTTGGCCGGACTGCGTGGTAAGTCCTTTCCATTTCACTTAAGTTCATTAGTTATGCATGATACATCATTCACCAAATTTCATTTCAATTTTTAAGTGCTAATAATATTATTTTGACAAAAGTTAGAATGGGTATAGAGTAAAACAATTGGGACATCACTGTCATAGTCAATTTGTTAGATTTCAATTGCTTACTCATGAAAAAATAGCAAGAGTTATCGTCGCAACAAATACTACTGAACTATGTATGTTACTATGACACCATTCGGTCAATTTTTTAAGTTTCCACAACATTATTCACACTACTAACACACCAAGTGACATTACCACTTGTTGTGTACACCCACAAAATCAACTTAGCGGGATACACTAGTTAACTTTTTTCAAAAAAATATTGTCATAAGTAACCCTCATTCGTTAAGAATACATAATATTTTTTTAGTGACATACCCCACATAGTACTATCATGTGATATGTTAAATTCACACAAAACAACCCTTATAGGTGGTCCCGTGGGATTCTCTAATTAAATCTGTGGGATAATTTTATTTTGGATTAAGCATGGCAGTATGGCACTGAGGGCATATCTAGGAGTACCAATTGATATAGAGCCTCGATACTCCTAACTATGTCAGGTTAAAAAGAGTGGATTTCATTTCAAGTTCAAGAATCAAACAACTCATAGGCAAAAGCGTGGCTAGAGCAACAAAGCCAAGCAAAGGAGGTTCCAGTGTATATTGGGTATCGAAAATGAATTGAGATTAGAGTTTTCAACATATGCAAGTATATAAGGTGTAATCCTATCCTACTATAATTCTAATATATTGCAGAACAACAGTTTTTCCGTGGAGTAGATAATAATTTCATGGGTATCATATAAATCCATGTCATCTCATTGATTTTTAGCTACACTATACATTCACAACATGTCAATAGGACATGGGCATTCAATAACTTCACAAATTTATAAAAGGAGGAGGTAGTATTGACTATTGACTATTGACCTTAAAATGCTTCAATGGTGAAATTTACAGGGTCCTTGTGGGACATTTCATCACCCATACGGAGATGTAGGAATGTTGGGAGCTGGACACAGTGCAATGGTGGTGGGTGGTGAAAGAGAAGCAAGAGTATCGAGGTACAGAGAGAAGAGGCGTACCAGACTGTTTTCGAAGAAAATAAGGTACGAGGTTCGGAAATTGAATGCAGAAAAAAGGCCCAGAATGAAAGGGAGGTTCGTTAAGAGGGCAAACAATTTTGCAGAATCAGGGTTTCCTTTGCTTACCAAATAATTATCAACTGTTTTTTGCCTACAGTAATATGTGACTGAGATAAGTGAAAAGATGCTGTACGTCTGAAACTGTTGATTCTAAAACCCGAATCTACAATAAAATAGATGACTACTTGCCATCGCTCCTAGTTCGATCTCTTAGTTAGTCCTCCTAAGAGTGTTTATACAAATTGTGGAAGAATGCTATAAAAATGCTTGTACACTTATGAAATGGAGACATATTGATGCTATATTCCAGCAGCTGTCTTTCATTAATTGTATGATATTAGTCAAGAATTTGGAACAGTTAGTCGTTCTCAGTATGCTGTATACCATTCAGAAACTTTGATTTTTCTGAAAGATCGATGTCAAGTTAGATGCTTTTACACTTGATGAACCATGATCATATAACTAATTACCAACAAGCGACAGCTTCTGACTGCATTGAATGTATATAAAGTCGACAAGAAATTATAGGAGATTGATTTAGTCTTAATAAATTCAAAATAAATCCGCCGGACCTGCTAGTTATATAAGCCGTGCATATGTTTCGTGGGTTTTAACACGACATGATTAAGGCCAATTAGACATTCGAGATGACCTGACTTACTATTAATACTAGGTGAATGAGAAAAGAGAAGCCACCGCCCCAACCCTTGCTAAACCAAAAGTTACCAAAAAAGTAGAACAATAATAATATATACATCATCTTCGTGTGCCATTTTATCTATATCACTTGATATGACATGATTTTAATCCTTAAATATTTAATAAATTTAATGGGACTCGCTTTGAGGTGATGCAAAAAAATAATGTATGTAGCATAGTTAAAACCGAATGGAAAACATCTTGGTGTATGACGGCCCAGTCTTTTTTTGAATATTTCAATCTACAAGAAATTAAGTAGGGTCATGGAAAGAGTCATGTAATTTTAGGGGCAATCGCTTCAACTTTGAAGAAAAGATAAAGCAATTAGGGTGATTTTATGGTACCGAAATTAATTATTTAATCTTAAAAGTAATAAAATAAAAAATATTTTACACATATCATGCTTTCATTGATAAAAATTGAGGTACATCTAAAAAAAAAAATAATTTTTTGATAGACACTCTTGTTTACAAGTTGGCAGAAAAGACTTAAGGCAGATATGGAAGTTGATGCTGACAGTGGCCGTTTCAAACTTGGCTGCTTCTCTCTGGTGTTCGTGGTTGACATGCATAGGTGGGTCCATTACGATTATACATGACTAAGATGATTTTTCACCGCCCCAAAAAAAATAACATGGTACTTTAGCTCCAAGATAAAAAATGGTCGTTTTGTACTAGAGCCTGTTTGTTGGGCCCATAAGTCCTAGATCAATTTTGGGCCTACAATTTCAAGGACTATGAGAGATCCAGTTTGGGCCTTTAGAGTTCGAAGCGTGGTAATCAAATGCTGTTTGGCCCTTTAGTCTCATCATATTACAAGGGTTTTTTTAGGTGTGCGTGTAATTTTTTACACTTATTTGAGCAAAAGTATATAAATAAATTATTGACTCAATTAAGCACAATTTTTATAAAATTTTTTGTGTTTAGATACAAAATTCAAATGAATTAAATTTTTTTTACCTAAACACTCTTCCTTAAATTATGCATTCATCATTGACAATTATAAAGATTAACAATAATACTGGGAGGTAAAATAGGGGCATTAATGATCAAAACCTTTTTTCTTTGGCAATGAGATTTGATTAAAATGCTACAAATTATATGTGAATAAAGACTGAATTTTTCTCCCAAAAAAAAAAAAAATTGACCAAGATGTTTTGTTAAATATTGTGTATTGTTCGTTGTTGGGATATAGGGAAAAAAAAAAACTTCTTTGTTTTTTTTCCTAATGGAAGTAACTATTTTTTAATGGGTGTAACTATTTTTTTAATAGTTGTGATTATTTTTTAATTGATGTAACTGTTTTTTAATAGGTGTAATTAATTTTTTTATTGGTGTAACAATTACAGTCTCATGGAATTGTTAAAGCATGATGGTATAACGATGTTACGATACTAAACGGTGAAACTATTTACTTTATGTAAAAAATTGAATAACAGGGTTGATGTCATAATTTTTTATAATTATTTTGTGTAACTGTTTGATTTATTAGAACACAATAGTAGTTGTTTGGTGTATTATAGGACAATTGTAACTGATTAATGTAACTAATTGATGTAATCGTGTTGTTGTAATATTAATATAAATAGAGTAAGAGAAAATAGGAAGAGAGAGGGAAAAAAAAATTGTTAGAGAAAATATGTTCCTATTTTTTCTTCCATTAGAGAAAATATGTACCCAAAATATATGGAAGGAATTCAACCCATCAGCTATTTACTAAATGAAAATATTGTCATTTTTTAAAAAATATACACTTTACCTCAAATAAGATTTTAGGTTATATTTTTGCTCAAATAAATCTAAAAAATTATACCGACTTTCAAATCACCCATATTACAAAACTGAAGATATTGGGCCATTTTTATTGCTTGGGCTGAGAACAATAAGGAGCCAAATAGAACAAGTGACTTGAGTTTAAGGTCAATTGCTGCAACCAAATCTTTAAAGTTTGAATTGAAGTTCAAATAGGGTTGTGAATCGAGTCGAACTTTGTAAGTTTGAATTCAATCTTGTTGAACTCGTTTTTTTGAACGAGTTTAAAAAATTGTTTAAATTTGACTTGTTTAAAAAATTAGTTGAACACAAGTCGGGCCAATTCTGAGCAAAGTCTGAATATTTTACATGTGAACAAGCCAGAGTTTTGTAAATTTGAATCGAGTCTTTTAAATTCGTTCGAAACACTAATAAAATTTTAAGCATATAATTGTTGTAATTGAAATTTTAAAGACCAAATAAAATTTAGATATAAATTTTACGGGTATAAATTATAAATTATCAAATTAATTAATGAGTGGACTTAAGATTCATATAATGTGGAGAGAGAGAGAGAGAGAGAGAGAGAATTTGATTCCAAATCCAAACTGGAAACGGACAAAACACACGGCTGTAAATCTAACTCCTCAGCTTTTATTAAGTTGTTCCGCCGCACTAATCGTGGCCCCTTCTCACCTTGGTTTCTCTGCATTTTCCCCTTCACTTCTCTCAAAACTTAAATTCAAACAAACCCCAGAAAACAAGACTCAACCCAACCCAAATTCCAACACAACCAACATTACAATTCCCATGTAAGAATCATATGTTTCAGACAAGTCAACTTATAATTCATTATGGTCGCTTGAGTTTCCCAAATTCTTTCAAAAAAAAAAAAAAAGTTCAGATTTTCTCAACTGACTTTTTTAGTAGAAAAGAATAGTACTTGAATGACGGTTTTTAAACGAGAGAATATCAATCTCTAAATAAAAATAGGAGTGCATAGAACTGTTTTTTCTCCTCAATTCCTTTCTTACCATATTATTGGCATTTGGAGTTAAAACACACGAGATAGTTCAAAAATACATTTTTATATATTCTATGCTTTTTTAAGATGACATGTTATTGCCATTATGATTTAGTCGTCATCAGGGGCACACACGCTTATAGCACTTTTCCATGCCCTAAAAGTCTTGGCACTTTAGCGTTGGATGGTTATGGTTCTGGGTCTTACATACAACTAAAGTCGTTAGATGAGACATCCGAGTCATGAACCAGTGATCAATCTTGACCATCGGACACTCAATTTGAGCGGTTCAAAATGTTGAATAATTTATCGTAAAAAAAATAAAGTTCATTGAGAAAGTGATTTTGATCTCGTTTCCTTGTAAATTGACTAGTAAGTTGTCTCAAATTTTTTTAGATACCATACCAAGTTAAATTGTCTAAAATACCCCCGACAGTGATAGGGTTTTGTCTGCATGCACTTTTTACGTAGACAGGACAATGAGTTTACTGTAAGTATGATAAACTTTTCCAGATTACACTGATCTCTTCATGGTCAAATGGACGATTTGTAACTGTTTCATGGGAATTACTGTCGTCTTCCTATTATACTAAGGTTGGAATTTTGTTTCTTGTTGAACATTTCCTTCTTTCCACACAAGTATCCAAACTCCAAATTACCTTTTATCCCCTCACCAAGATCATATATTCACATTTAACCCACAAAAATTAAAACGATAAGGATAAAGGGAAAAAAAATAAATTGAACTAAATAATATAATCCCAATCGAAGATTTAATTGATCATCATCATCAATGGTTTTACACATAATGAGTTATTTATCCTTTGCTTGATTAATTGATCAAGGGTAGAATGAAAAATTACCAAATCAACGTTCACACCAACTCCACCTCCACCTTGGTGGTGGCTTAAATCCAAACTCCACCACCACCCCCATCAGGGGCGGAGGCAGAAAATTGTTTCAGGGTGGGCATTCTATATTTTAACAAACTTAATTTTTTTTCTTGTAATTGATAAAAAATAAAATAATGTATTTATATTTAATTATATCCTATTTAATTCTTAAAAGTTTATCAAACTTAAAAGACTAATATTGTCAAGTATAGTAGATATCCACAATCACATTATCACTCAGTTATTTATCATTCATTCGATTACATAATAAAATATATTCTCTATCATGTCGGTAATAATTACTAAAATAAATGTTAAAATTATAAATAATTTCATGGATATATCATGCCTTTTCTAGTTTTGATAAAAAAAAATAGAGTGAACACAATTTAATATATTGAAAAAATACTTCAAATATATATAAATAATTTTAGAAAAAAAAAATTGAGTTGGGCATAAGTTCCTTACCCTCACCATCCAAAAACTTCTCTCTCTCTCTCTCTCTCTCTCTCCCCGAACCCCAAAACCCCCCAACCCAAAAAAATAAATAAATAAATAAATTGCATAACGGGATGTTTTGGCCTGAAAAAATAAATATGAAGAAAATGGGTGCTCAAATTGAAACTGACACTGTGAGTCTAAATTACTGTTTAAGTCCATCAATCACACTACCTATGCTGTCTGTCAATCAAACGTAACAAACGTATAGTCTGCTGCAGTAGAAAAAGATAATTACATAGAATGTTGTATAAATTGTGTTGAAGCTTCGGAGGAAGATAAATTAGAAAAGACAAATGAACAATGTAAACATACATACTAGCAATGGCAAAATGAGATACATATTGCCAAATTGAAAGTAAATATACTGACTGTGTGAAAATGGAAACTACTGGGGCAATACCAAAAATGCAAACTGTGTCCGAAGACTCTGAACACACCCATAAAGGTAGAAATGATATCTACTTAAACTCGGCAAGTTTTCATATTCCAAGACATGATAATCAAACTGAACATTGCTCTTATGGTGAAAGAAAACTAGTAAAGGTCTTTGCATTGATGCAGGGGGGAAAAAATATCATATGGTCAAAAGACAATAATTTGACTCTTTTTTTCTAAATAATTGTGGTTTTGGATATTTTTTCTCTACTTCAATCTAGGAAAACTGTGATTTGAATCCACGTTTTATAATGTAAAACATGTTTTCAAAACACAAGGAAAGCGTTTTTACCCTCGTTCTTATATTGAAAAGTGTGAGTTTAAACCACGAATTCATAAAAACTACGATAGAGTGAAAAAATAAGTTGTAAATAACAACATAAGCAATATAAAGTTGCAAAACAATCGTAATTTGGTAAAACAAAACAAAACAAAAAAACTCCATGAATCTCTAGGCGTATACATGCATTTCTTCAACTTTTGTTCTTTCTTGATTCATCACCAACAAAATTGTTGAACATACAGAGATAAAACAAGAAAACAAAATACAAAGTAGGATGTAGAAGAAAGAGAATATATAGTTGAGAGATTCAAGCAACAAAAGTCCTAATATAACGGCTATAAATTCAGAATCTCAACTTCTATATACATCATGATAGTAGCATTTCTTGATCTTCCATTCACTAAAACATAATTGAAGTACCAAAATACCCACGGTTTACCCTCTAAAATTACGAAACAAATCAAAATACTATCATCAAAATATTGAGAAAAACGTGGGTATTTTGGATAAAAGCTAGCAAAAATATTTCATCAGAAATAAATAGAGAGAGAGAGTGTTTGATTCTACTTGTTGTGGAGAGGATCTGGACAACTGGGTACTGCTCTTTTGTTCTCTTGAAAACCCTTTTGAGTACTATTCAGATCAAGAACTCTTCCGCTGAAGTACTTTCCAGAGATGTCACTTTGATTTTTGTTAGCCTTCAAGGTTGGGCTTTTATTTTCTTCTGCCCCTCTTTCTTCTGATAATATCCGTATGGCCCCTACTTGGATGTCACTGAAGACCCATATGTGAAGGACTGAGATTATCAACAGCACCACCAGAGACGAGTACAAGATTCTTCTGCCGCCGGGAAAGGACATCGCCGGTGAACCCACATAAAGTGATCGGAATCTGACTGTTTTGGTAACACTATGAGCTTAGTCTAAGTTGTTCTTGCTTCTTACTCTTTGGGCATAATGGGTCTCACTCATGTCCAGTCTCAAGTAGTAAATTGACTCTCTGTTGGAGATAGAGAGAGAATAGTCATGCAAGCTAGGGCAAGGGCCCACGTGATGTGAACATGTATGAGATAGCACTTATGGCAGAGGTTTCTTTTTTTTTATTATTATCAAACTTAGATTACACCGAGTTTCATTCTGGGTAAATATGAGCATCGCTTAAAGTAAGTGTATTTAGAATATTTTTAATCACGCCAGTGGTACGGTTAAAAATAAGGCCCGGCGGACTAGGGATTGAGCTGAGTTTTGTAAATTGAAGTCGAGTTTATTAAATTTATTTTTTTAAACAAGTTTAAAAAAAAATTCAAACTCGACTCATTTAAAAAATAGTAGAATTCGAGTAGATCAACAACTATTTTACATATAAATGAGTTAAAATTTTTAGGTTTGTTTCTCTAAACCGACTTTAAAAATTGTTTGAATTCGACTGCCTAACTCAATTATCAGTCCTAGACTTAGGCATAGATTATTAAGGCCGCCACCTAAAACCCACAAATAAATAAGAATATTTGGCTCTTCAAAAAAATATATATTTAAGAAAAAACACCAATAAATTTCACCTTTTCTTCAAAATAATTATTAAATCCTTCCATATTTACGTTAGAATAACTAAGTTGGTTTAGCCTTAATAAATATGTACAATAAATAGATGGAATTCTTCGGGCCCACAATTCAAAAGTTGATACAAATCCAATTAAATATAGCACAAACATATTAATTTATATATAATTATAAGTAGGACAGGTGTATACTAAATAAATTTTGACACGACACGACCAATTGATTATTTTTGTATTACTTTTAATTTTTTAGATTTACTTATTTTTATGTAAATACTAAAAAAATAACTTATCTCCTCACAGAATACTTTTGATTTATCATAATAAAAATCAATTGGCTGATTAATTGTTTATTACCCAATTTTCATAAATTATATT
Organism: Ilex paraguariensis; assembly: GCA_963454935.2. Lineage (NCBI taxonomy): Eukaryota > Viridiplantae > Streptophyta > Magnoliopsida > Aquifoliales > Aquifoliaceae > Ilex > Ilex paraguariensis. Next base: position 795,213 of record CAUOFW020001859.1, on the reverse strand, counting down.
TTTTCTTAACTTAAATTCAATATCTTTTTATCTGGGTCTAATTTTTTGCTTAATTATTTTCCTAAATACACAAACACACACACACACACACAAAATGACTTAAAAATAGATTGAGTTAGAGTAGTATATTATTAGAAACTCTTACTGACATTATTTTTTTAAAAAAAATAATTTTGTTGCATTAATAAATGTCGGTTCTCTTTCTCTATATTTTTAATTTGTGATAGATTTAATTACATTTTGGTCTCCAAATTTAACTTTAATTAAGGAATACATTAATGCAAAAACTGAATTAGTAATTTTACATCTAATATATTAAAAAAAAATTTAAAATTTACAAATATTTTAACTTTTATTTAGTCAAATCTATTTAATTATATTGTATAACATTGAGAGCTCATTAAATATTTTCTCCTAGTCCATATTTTTGGGGCCTCCGCTATTAAAAATAAAAACTAAAAACTTTATGCTCAACCCTTCACCAATGAAAATACCTTCAAACTCTCGAAAACATGTGAAGGATAATGGACAGAGAATTCAATCCCTCGGTCAAATCCATTTAGACAATTGGTTAATGTTATGACAATTTTCTGTTTTTAATGAATGACATAACCTAATAATTGATTGTCGGTGAAATAATCATAAAGGACAACCACCACACCCACTGCCAACGTGTGTTACGTTGCACTCAATTATTTTAAGGAGAAGACTACTATCCCAATATATATATATATATATATATATATATATATATATATATATATATATATAAATGGGTATCGTATTTTTAATTTTTATTATTTTTATGAATATTTTGTAATAAAAAAATTTACAATTTTTATGACTGATTTACAATTATAAATATTTTTATCACTTTTATAATAATTTTGTGAATTTTTTTGGTACCGAAACGATAGTATGGTATCGATTTTTTTCTTTTTTTTTTCGGGTATGGTAGACAGATCCTAGTTCTAAAGCTATTGTAGTACTTCTGATTGATTTTGTGTATACGTGTACTCCACGCTTCAAGGCCATACGTAGGGTAATAATAACTATGATAATTCATAAACTTACATTTAAATAAATTAAACTAAGAAAAAAAATAAAAAAATAATACTTGGTCGAGGGAGGTAGGTTGGCTTGACCGGGAATCTCGCTACGGTGTTAAGAAAGAATTTTGTTGGTTAACGATCATATAGTATGTACTATATATAGAAAATTAGGAATGAGTGTCTTGTGGAATATATGTGGGTTGAAATTGGTATAATTCTGATATTTTTTTTTCTTTTTTTTTTTTGAGAGAGAGAGAGAAAGAGAAAGGGGAAGAGAGATTTGAACCTTTACAAAATAAAGAGTATTAGTAACTCAAGTTCTTGTAAATTTGTGCGGGTTGTTTCGTGGTGTGAAGATAGTGGAGGGTAAATCATAAGTTTGAATGCTTGAGAACGGCTTCCTTTGGTGTTTTTTTTTTTTTTTTTTTTT
>CAUOFW020001859.1:770882-792365 GCA_963454935.2 Ilex paraguariensis | reverse complement strand
GGGGTGGGTTTGTGTTTATAATGGCCAATAATAAGTATCCAAAATTTATTAACCATAAGTTGGAAATACCAATTGTCGATTGATTACAATTTGAACTTAAATTTACGTGTGATTTTGTCGATTGATTTATATAAAACATAAAAAACTCAATGGGTGACGGGGACAATGAGTGTGTTAACTTTTGTTGTTTATTTCGTCTAAAATTACCTATATTGAAGTTGACGGAATGAGCAACGGAAGTTAACGAAAAAACTACACTACAACACTTTTAATATTATGGGGGTACAATATGCAAAAAAAATTATTTTTAAGGGTATAAAGTGCAATTCACCCCAATCAAAAAACAAAGATGCCTCGTGAATTTTGGTAATTTTAGACAAAATCCGAGGGTATTGTACAACAAATGTCGGGTTAGTCAATTCTTAATGATTAAAAATTTTACAAAAATCTACAACATGTGAATTTTTTACCTGGCATTGCATGGGAACACACCCTTTTTTATGAGAGTTTGAGACATAGGTGAGACTATCTGTTAAAAAATAAGTGGTATCCCCTCAACCCAATACTTTTCATTGTCGGGTCTGTCCTAAAAAAGGATTAAAAAAAAGTGGGTTTTGTTTGGGTCTGTTCCTTAGAAAAGATAAAAAGTGGTCAATTTCAGTGTTAAAAAAAAAGCCATATCTGATCTTCTGGATGCAATAAAAGTTGAGAACCTTTTAGCCTTTGTACCTTGAATTTGTTCTTCTCTGGGTGTCTTTTACTATTTCATTTTGACATTTTCTACAACCACATTGAGCCTTTATCATGTCCTTCATTACTCCCTTTTGCCCTTTTCTTCTTGGACTCTATATGAATCTATGGAAACAATCCACCCCTTAAAATCTGCTTGTAACATTGTAATATTGCACAACGATTCTGTGCCCGATGCTCACAGAGGTCTTCTCTATCGACACTGATCTAATAATAATCATTATCCTTTAGCAGTTTCACTTGTCTTTCTGTATATAATGACTTCACACTATGCCACTACATCACACTAATGCATCTTAATTCAACTTGTAAGTCGTTCCTTTTGTGACTCGATCATGTTGAGTGAATTTGATCTCATACTCAACATGATAACAAACTCTCATATGAATCAATCTGATCTCATAGGTAAAACTCATCCATGAAAACCCCCCACTTCCAAAAAAAGATGCCAAAAAATTTGTACACATACATCTATATATTTAACCAATGTAAAATCATAACTCTCCGTCCTTCATTACTTCTGAACATTTTTGAAATATTAATTATGTGTGATTCTCAACACGTTTTTCAGATTTCTAGAAAAGTTACACCGACTTGGAGTTTTGTAAAACTCTAGCTCCAAGTACATACCCTTTTGACCAGTGTATGGGTCTAATATTTGAACTTAGATTTAATTGTGATTTTGTCAGTTGATGATTAATATAAAGCGAAAAAGAAATCAACCAGGCGACCGTGGCAGCGACTGTGGCCTGTACTAACAACGTTCAAGGAAATGCTACTTCTGTTCAACGTTCAAGTTAAAATTCATGATGACTTTTCAATGTTACTTGGGTTTAGGTAACATAAATTTGCCCAAAAACAAATTTTCCTTGTGGGTTTTACTGATTTTAGACTAAATCCCAGGGTATTGTATAAGAAATGTATAAGTTATTCTTTTTAGGAACTTTTTCAGGGCAGTCATTTTGGACCCATCATGGATACCTATAATCATTCACAAATAACAAGTATCAGTTAAATTTCAGAGACACCAACAATTATTAAACCCCTAATGTTCGTCTAGATCCAATTCCACACCTCTGGACTCCCCTTACAAGCTGAGTTACTCCTTTGTCAATGAATAAATTATAGAGATTTGTACATCATGTGATTTTTATCTGGCATTGCATGGGAATAATAGTCTTGACAACCCACCCCTTAAAATCTTAATTCAGTTTTTACGTCGTCGTGATTTGATTGTAAAGATTCACAATTCATATTGGGTTTGATCTCATACTCAACATAATAGCAAACTTTGATATGAATAAACATGATCTCTTGGGTAAAACTTGCTCATAAAAACCCTCATTTCCAAGAAAAGATGTCAAAAAATTCATACACACACATCTATATATTTAACTGATGTAAAATGATAATTCTACGTAACTCAACCTTATCACTGCTTGTGAACATTTTTGAAATATTAATTGTGTGTGCTTCTGTATATTTGAAATAACCGATGTACACCGGCTTAGGTGGGTTTTTGTAAAATTCTAGCTCCAAGTACATACGCTTTTGAACCGGTGGATGGGTCTAACATTTGAACTTAGATTTCATTGTGATTTTGTCGGTTGATGATTAATATAAAGCGAAAAAGAAATCAACCAGGCGACTATGGCCTAACAACTTTCAAGGAAAATTCTTGACGACTTTTCAATGTTACTTGGGTTTAGGTCACACAAATTTTCCAAAAAACAAATATTCCTTGTGGGTTTTACTGATTTTAGACTAAATCCGGGGATATTGTATAAGAAATATCAAGTTAGTTTCTTTCTTCTTTTTTTTTCCAACGAGAAACTTCTTCAAGGTAAGGTCACTTTTGACCATCCCAACAAGAGTAAATCTTGATACCTATAATTATTCGCAAATCACATATATCAGTTAAATTTAAAAAACACCAATGAAAATCAAACTCTTGACGTTCGAGTTTACGGTTTGTCTAAGTCCAACCCCGTGGCTTTGAACGCCCCATGCAAGTTGGGTTACTCATTTGTTAATGAGTAAATTATACCAAATTGTACATCATGTGATTTTTACCTCACTTTTTTATTAGAAAGAATGTTATTTAAACATAATTTAAGAACTTTAACTTAATTCAATTCAACCATTAGATTAAAAATGAACTCTATATAACATTAAAACTTACAACTTTATGTCTTTTTATTAGAGTTTGAACTAATAATGGGTGTGGCTGTATTAAAAAAAAAAAAGTGTATCCCCCGACCCAAAATTTTCCCTTGTCGGATCTGTCCCAGGAAAGGATTTTAAAAAGTGGGTTTTGTTTGGGTGTGTTTCTAAAAAGAAAAACGGGTCAATTCTGATCTTTCTGAATGCAATAAAGTTGAAGGCCTTTTAGCTTCCTGCCTTGAATTTGTTCTTCTCTGGGTGTCTTTTACTAATCCGTTAAGCCATTTTCTATTAGTGCATTAAACCTTAGCAATAAAGTTGAAACCCTCTTTGACTTTGTGCCTTCAATTTGTTCTTATCTGGGTGTCTTTTACTATCCCATTTTGCCATTTTCTACTAGCACATTAAACATTAGGGTGTCCCTCATTACTCCTTTGCCATTTACTTCTTGGCCCCCTCTCTCTCTCTCTCTCATTTTTTGGCATTTTCTACTGGCACATTAACCTTAGCGTCTCCTTTATTACTCCTTTGCCCTCTTCTTCTTGGCCCCTCTCTCTCTCTCTCTCTCTCTCTCTCTTGAAACATGCAAGGCTATCTAGTTTAAGATTTTTCCACAATGAAGTTTTTATGTGTAAGTGCATCAACTATATCAGTTTTATGTTTATGACTGAGAAAATTTGATGTGTATAGTAGCTTATAAATTATGCGCATAATTCAATTAAAGTGATTCTTATGAGATTGTGACTATTTTGGCATGTTTAATTGTTCTTATTTATTACTCCCCGCTAACATGCTAGTAAATTGTGATTTTGTGACAATATGGACCCAAAACAAATTGGGAATCACTATTAATTCAACAGCAAGATTGACGTAAGTCAATAGATCATATCAATAGATTAGGTCATTATTGGGGGTGTCTGAGGAAATAGATTTTCTTTTTTGGTGGGGGAGGGGGGGTGGATTTTTCAAAGTTGTGATAAATTTTCAGAGATAGTGATTAATGCACACTCAGTAGGCATAAAAGTCTGGGTGAAACAGAGCATAACATAGTTGAGCTATTGATCCACATAAATCAGTGTGTTCTTTGTCTGATTGTATTACTTTCTTATTCCAATCCACTGCTAGTGAAGCTATTTGTTGTTGGTTGAGACAAAATTAGGCACTTTTGAGTAGAGAGACTGAAAAACTGGGCCATGTTGAGATGTCTATCCAAAGTAATTGAGCTACTAATACCTAATTTATTAATCTAATTCACTATTGTAACCCAACTCAACTCGACTATTTTGTCTCAAACATTTTTGTAGTCGATTATATGAATCATGTTTTTCAATTTTATTCTATTAAGGGTCGTATTTTCTATTAAATCACAAGTTATTGTATCTTTTTACTATTTTATTTAAAATTAATTTTAATCACTTTGCACTACCACAACAAAAATACTCACGATCCATATTTTACATAAAATCAGACAATACAATTCCAGAGACACTACATATGCTAATATAACTTCCAAAAAGCAAAGTTTAGAACTTATTAGTCTCATTATGCACATCCCATCATTCCAACAGTTGAGCTAGCACGATTTGTTTTGTGAGATGGCTGCTGAGTAGTAGCTTTGGTAAAGTACATGTCGAAATATACATTAAGAATCATCTTACAACCACAAAGACAGCTCCTGCAATAAAAACCCCTTTTGTCTTTAGGCTTCAGCTACCATAAAAGTCATCCTGCAAATGCAATAGAGAATTAGGTTTTAAGTTTGCAAAATTCAAAATCTTAGATCTTGTTTAAATAAGAATTCGTCATATATCGTTTGAAATATTGCCAAACAGTCAAAAGAGAAAACATCTCAATTTTTTTTAATATAATCATCCAGTTTATCAAACTCTGGTCAATCATAACATGCTATCAAAAATATATTGTAGTGGGCAACACATAGCCCACCCCAAAATAATTGAGACAACAATCGGAAAAGTTTTGTTAGTACATATTCAGAAATGTAGGTTAAATTTCTATTGTAAATGAACAAAAGAACAAAAACAGTGTATCCCACACATTGATTTAATTAGTCAATGTATAGACATCTAGCAGCTAAGAGGATTGCCTAGGGTTTTGAGATTGAGTGGTAGGGTGATTAAAAATATGGAAATGGTTTCAGATGGGATACACTATCACATGTTTGTTTCAAGGATTAGATGGTATTATAAGGTGGGATAGAAGGAAATAGTACGTGGGGCCCACCTTATGCCTTCTTCTTTTGGCATTTTACATCTCGTACTATTTTCCTGGTCGTAATACCGACCCGGTTTGAACAGTGCCCTAAATGCTTTGTACATGGTATTAATGAATAACACCTACTTGGTGGTATTATCTTCCCGGTACAAATGAAAGGACAGTATAAGCGAGTAAAATGACACAAATGCCCTCATATATAGTATCCCCATATAAAAGCCAACTTTCTACCAACAAACCCTAGCCACTAGATTCACTCAATGTTGAAACCATCAGTCGTCTCCCTCAACAATTCTCAGACCCTAACTGTTGTGTACGATGGTGAAACCCTAGCCACTCGCCTCTCTCAACACTGCTGAAACCATAGCCACTCTTAACGATTCTGAAACCTTAGTCACTCTCAACGATGGTATCTCCCTGGCCACTGGTATCTCTCTAGCCACTGTGAACGCTGGTATCTCCCTATCTACTGTGAACGTTAGTATCTCTCTGGCCACTATGAACGCTAGTATCTCCCTAGCCACTCTGAACGCCGGTATCTCTCTAATCACTCTCAACGCTGTTGAACCTCTTTTTTCTGTAAACCATACACAAGTACGTTCTTATGAATCTTCTCAAATTTGTTGTCAACGTCGATTACGCTAATGTTGTGTTAATGGTGTAAGACAGGGAGACAATTGCTGGCGATTTGGTTTATGTCAACCTCTGTGGGAAAGATTGGTTGCGATCTGTGATATTTTGGTCTTCTAATTTCTCAATCGCTGGTGAAATACACCCCCAAAATGTCCGAATTTTTCAAATGTTGTTATTTTTTGTTTTTTTAACCATTTATTTTGGAAAGTGAAATACAAAGCAAAAATATTTTTTTTTCCTTGTTTTAGTCGCTAGACATATTCAATTTTTGGGTAGTTTGTTTTCTTATTTGTTGCCCCTATCCATATTTTAGCCCTTATAATGCCCAGAATGTTTGTATGATTTTATTTTCAGTCCAATGGTTATGATTTTTTTTATATTTTAAAAAAAAAAGATGTATTCTTTGTTGTAATGATATCTAATGCATGTTTGTTCCTATAATATGTTTTGTTTTGGTAAATTTAAAGCGCTCCATAACAAGTGTTGCTTGTTGACTGTGGATGTTTACTGTAATTTGTGTGAGTGACAGTAGTTATGAAAGAAGACAATGATCTCAGTGTGCCATTGGTAGTTGTTTTGGATAGTGTTATCTCTGATATAGTTATGATATGCTCATATCTGTTTGCTGTGATTGCAAATTTGCTAGAATTTCATGAAATTCAAAACAACAATAGGATCCCAAGCTCAGTCACGTGAACCCGACTACAAATAGAGCATCTTATTAGATTGATAGGTGAAAGTGATATAACATGCTACAATCAACTTATGATGGACCAACGATCTTTTTCTATATTGTGCACACTAGTTCAACAGGTTAATAGGCTCAGTTGTACAAGGAATGTTAGTATTGAAGAGATGGTAGCTATGTTCTTGGGCATTATTAGTCATGATCATAAGAATAGACCAGTAAAATTCAGTTTCATTAGATATGGTGAGACGATTAGCAAGTATTTCAATGCAGTGTTGTTGGCGGTTCTTAGGCTACGTTGATTACTGCTTGTAGTCCCTGATCCAATCACAGATGAATACACTGACCATAAGTGGAAGTTTTTTAAGGTATTCTAAGTTTTTTTAAAGTATATCCACATTTGAGTTGTTTCATAGTATGTAGTTAGCGAAATATCAATTGATAATATGTTTATTTTCATTTGCATAGAACTGTGTTAGGGCTTTAGACGACACTCTCATTAGAGCAAAAGTGTCACTTGTGCACCAAGCAAGATATAGGACAAAGAAAGGGCAAAATGCAACAAATGTGTTAGGTGTATGTGCGTCAGACATGAGAATCATTTATGTTTTGCCTGGTTAGGAGGGATTAGCGGTAGATTCAAGAGTCCTTCGTGACGCATTTACAAGATGTATTGGCTTACATGTTCAACGGGGTAAGCTATAATGAAAATTTTTAGCATTAGTCTTTTTTTTTTGGAAATTGTTTGCTAATAGGTATATACACAATTACGACAAGCACATTTTATTTATGTGATGTTGGGTACACCAATGGTGAGAGTTTCTTAGCTCCTTTTAAGGGTCAACGATAACATCTTGACGAATTTAGAAGTGGAAGGGCAGCTCCTCGTAATGTTGAGGAATATTTTAACCCAAAACATTCCTCTGCCTAGAATGTTATTGAGACCTATTTTGCTCTTCTTAAGATGCGAATTGCCTGTTTGTAACCAGTCCTCACACATAACAAAATTATTGTTGCTTCTTGCCTGTTACATAATTTCATTAGAAATGAGATGTTAGTTGACCTATTGGAAGACCACATACTTGAGTATGTGCTTAATGTGGACGATGACAATACCAACACCAATGTAGTTGACAGTGTTGAGACCTCTAATGCGTGGACTGCTTGAAGGACTCAGTTGGTGAATGAAATGTACGAGGCATGGCAGATGGGTAGATGAATTTGGGGGGGGGGGAGGTGGTTATTTTGCGATGTTCAATTTAGTAGACTAAATGGCTGATATGTTTGTAATGTGTTATTGATACTTCCTCTGGTTTGATTAATAGTTGTCCTAAATGTAATGCAATTTATTTGGTGGTGTTATTATGCAATATATTCTATATTTGTCGTATTGTAATTGATTTTACATTGCATATTCACTTTAGACTGATAAATATATGTGTATATATATACATAGAAAATGGTTAGTGTTGGCAGATCACATGTTATGAGTGGTATTCAAATGAAAAAAGGTACAAGGCAAATATGGACAAGTGCGGAAGAGACACAACTATTATACGCACTGAAGGATCTATGTGCAACAGGGTTGAAGTGTACTAATGGTACATTCAGGCCAGGTTATCTGTAGATGCTAGAACAAAGAATTGACAACAGTACGCTTTGTGCACAACCACACATTGAATCAAAGATAAAAATGTGGAAGAGGCAGTATAATTGTATACTATCTGTGATAAACATGAGTGGTTTCGGGTTTAATGACACTGATAACAAAATCGAGATTGATTCTGATGATGTTTAGGAGGAGTATTTAAAGGTAATTTGGTCTGATATATCACTTTTTAACTAATAGAGGTTTTTTGTTATTTTTAGTACTCTACTTATTCAAGGCATGTTCTTTCGTGGTATAATTGTTGTAGAAGGATAAGCAGGCTAAGGGGATTCATGAAAAATGTTGGTCATACTACAAAGATTGGAAAATTATTTTTTGGCAACGATCGCACAACAGAAGAATTTTCGAAGGATCATGATGAACTGATTGGAGGGAATGACAATGAGGATGCAAAACATGAAGTTGACCCAGCAGGCATTAACAATGAAAATGAGACAAATGGCACAAGTCATAGTACGACTCAAGACATGGATGTTTCCACTGACACCCCACTACCAAAAAAACAAAGAAGAGAGAGGCTTTGACAGTTGTCGAGGTCATTGTAGGTAGCTTGGGTGATGCGACAAGGGTCTTAGGTGATTATGTTGATACTTGTGGTTGTAAGCTCAATAATATTACACAAGAGTAGGCCATGCCCAAGATGTTTCTGAATCGAGAAGAATCTTTGCTGAGCTTGAGAAAATTGGGTGGCTTGATGAGGATCTACTCTATGAGGCTGGTTACAAAATTGCCTCTGATCCAGTTAAAGTGGACTTGTTCTTTAGCTTGTCTTGACGCTTCAAAATCATCTTGGGTAAGGAAGTAGTTGTACGGATTGAGCTACCAACCGGTGTAGGGTTAAGTATGGTACTTTTTTTTTTACGTGAAATTGGTGAAATTAGTCATATAGACCTTATAAAGTGACATGGTATACTGTCCACTTTTTTTGCTTGTTCACCTATGTCCGTATGTAAAATATGGTTAAGTACGTTTGTGTGTTATTTCTTATGAAGTTTGAACAACTTAGTCGTGCTTGCATAATGAGGTGATGTTGCTTTTTATATTGGTATGCACTTGCATAGAAATGTATTAACATGTGTTTAGTTAGACAAGTGATGCTCAGGAGAACACGTTTTTACGTTGAGTTTGTTGGAAGACAAGTTGGTGTCTATACGACATGGCAAGAATGTCGTGTGCTAGTGAATAGGTACCTGAGCGCGTTGTACAAGTCTTAAGATTCGTATGACAAGATTGAAAACGCATTGCGTATATACATTGAGAATGAAGACGTAGTAAAAGATGTCCAACATGAATGTGAAGTGGTTGTCTATCAAAATCAACCTCTGGATAATCTTCGTGTAGAAGAAGTAATGAACATTCCTCTAGCAGCCCCGACATTTGTTAGGGGCGACGACGAGGGCAAGGGAGACTGTAATGTCGGTAACTATCTCTTGTAAGTTGTAATGTTTGTTTTGGGTATAGTACTAACCCATATTCTTTACTTTTTTCAGGGTAGACTTTCTTGAACTATATTTGTATTTTGTTTGGCACCTTTTTAGACAATCTTTATGTTTAGTGTTTGTAATGTTACCTCCTATGTTTCGACATTAACTGGGGAATGTATGAATATGGATAACATTATGAATGGATTTCTATTGTAATTGATTTTTGTGTTATGATATGATTGTATTGTTTAATGGATTTGTATTAAATTGGTAGTGTGTCAATGGATTGTGCATTTGGTTTACAAAATATTATGTAAAAAATGTCGATTCCTCGAATTAGTGCTGTTGAAAGTGAAATGTTGATGGCGTTGTTGCTTCGAAACAAACAACGGGGCATAGTGCCTGAACAAGGCAGCATGATAATCCAACACTTCAGGGATCTGTTAATGCGAGTGAAAAGGAGACTGCTTGCATTGATCAAATTGACCTTGTCAAAATTCTTTTTTTTTTTGGAATAAGCAATACTTCACTATCAAGGCTATGTTGAAGATGAGGATGTTTGCTTGGAACTTGGCTGACTTCTGTGTCGTCGATGGGCCGATCGCCGAAGCGCGTGACTACCTAGTGGTAAATGTTTAATTCAAAACTAAATTAATGAATATCACCTTATGTCCCTTTTTTTCACATTTGCTTGAATTATTGATGTGTTTAAGAATGATGAACTTGTAGGCAAACAAGTTTGCAAGAACATATTGCATTGATCACTGTCCTTTGTTCTAGAAAATGATGGAGGTTTTCGACTACGTGTCCCCGGAAGAGCTGATTGAAAGTGTGGACTCCTGTTCGGGTGGTGATCCAGCAGAAGACATAGAGATTATCGATGTTTCTGATTAAGCTTAGTCCCTATCAGAGTATGACTATATGTAAAATATGCTTTCCACATGCTATTTTGGTTTTTGGGTATGAATGCGTGTGGTAGTAGTTGATGTTCAAGAGTCCTGGAGAGTTTCATCTTTTGAGAATCCCCTTAGCCTCTTTATATTATGTATGTAAAAAAATTTATGATGGATGTTTTAAAATTGCTTGTGGAGCCAGCTGTTATTGATATTTGGTGGCTCTTAGCTCCTTGCACTAGTATCTTATATATAGTGACAATTGATGTGCTTGATGCAGTGTATATGTTGATGTGTTGTGCATTCATCAGTGCAAGGAGCTAAGAGCCACCAAATAGCAATAACAGCTGGCTCCACAAGCAATTTTAAAACATCCACCATAAACTTTTTTACATACATAATATAAACAGGCCAAGGGGATTCTCAAAAGATGAAACTCCCTAGGACTCTTGAACAGTAACTACTACCACATACATTCATACCCAAAAACCAAAATAGCATGTGGAAAGCATATTTTTCATACGGTCATACTCTGACAGGGACTAAGCTTAATCAAAAACATCGATAATCTCTATGTCTTCTACTAGATCACCACCCGAACTGGAGCCCACACTTTCAATCAGCTCTTCTGGGGACACGTCGAAAACCTCTATTATTTACTCGAACAAAGGACATGGACCAATGCAATGTGTTCTTGCAAACTTGTTTGCCTGCAAGTTAATCACTCTTAAACAAATCAATAATTCAAGCAAATGTGAAACAAAGAGACATAAGGTGATATTCATTAATATAGCTTTGCATTAAACAATTACCACTAAGTAGTCACGCACTCTAGCGATCTACCCATCGACGACGCAGAAGTTAGCCGAGTCCCAAGCAAGCATCCTCGTCTTCAACATAGCCTTGATAATGAAGTATTGCTTCTTTCAAAAAAAAGAATCTTGACAAGGTCAATTTGATCAATGCAAAATGCAGTCAATCTCCTTTTCACCCGCATTAACAGATTCCTGAAGTGTTGATTTGTCATGCAGCCTCATTCAGGCACTATGCCCCGTTGTTTAATTCGAAACAACAACGCTATCAACACTTTACTTTCTGCAGCACCAATTCGAGTAATCGATATTTTTTACATAATATTGTGCAAACCAAATACACAAACCATTGACACACCACCAATTTATACAAATTCATTAAACAATACAAAATCATATCATAACACAAAAATCAATTACAATAGAAACTCATTCATAATGTTACCCACATTCATACATTCCCCAGTTAATGTCAAAACATAGGAGGTAACATTACAAACACTAAACATAAAGATTGTCCAAAAGGTGTCAAACCAAATACAAATATAGTTCAAGAAAGTCTACCCCGAAAAAAGTAAAGAATATGGGTTAGTACCATACCCAAAACAAATATTACAACATACAAGAGATAGTTACGGACATTGCGGTCTCCCTCGCCCTCGTCATCGCGCCCAACAACTGTCGGGGCTGCTAGAGGAATGTCCATTGCATCTTCTACACGAAGATTATCCAAAGGTTGATTTTGATAGAAAGCCACTTCACATTCATGTTGGACATCTCTTACTACGTCTTCATTGTCAATGTATGTACGCAATGCGTTTTCAACCTCGTCGTATGAATCGTAAGACTTGTACAACGTGCTCGGGTACCTATTCACTTGCACATGACATTCTTGCCATACCGTATAGACACCAACTTGTCTTGCAACAAACACGACGTAAAAACGTGTTCTCCTTAGCATCACTTATCTAACTAAACACATGTTAGTACATTTCTATACAAGTGCATACCAATAAAAAAAGCAAGTGTTAATAAACATCACGTCATTATGCATGTACGGTTAAGTTGTTCAAACTTCATAAAAAATAACACCCAAATGTACTTAACCATATTTTACATACGGATATAGACGAACAAGCAAAAAAAGTGGACAGTATACCATGTCACTTTATAAGGTCTATATGACTAATTTCACCTATATCACGCCAAAAGAAAAGTATCATACTTAACCCTACATCTGTTGGTAGCTCAATCGGTACAACAACTTCCTTGTTGTAAACCCCCACACTCTTATCTTTATATAGCAAGTAATTATTTTTGAAATGCTAATATAGGTGATGAGGTATGCATTAACCCTATAGATTGTAATAGTATGAATAAATACTAAGGAGAAATTAATTGTAAAATTTAATTTTTGGAGGTGTTTAAGATTAATAAGGGTAACTAAGTAAAAATATTAATTTTTTTAGGTCAAAATAATATTATCATTGAACCTGAGAGATCCAAAAAACTTAGAATAGCCGTTTAGCACATATAGCAGGTTCGAAGGAATAAAATAATAATTTTAGTATTTCGAGTGTAAATTTACTTTAGTTTTGAGATAAATCAAAAAACTAAATATTTTTAGATTAAAATAACATTAAAAATGAATCTGGAACGTCGAAAAACCTTAGAATAGTCTTATGAATCAAATTAGAGATTTTTAGTGACAAAACCGTAATTTTGGAGAAAACCCAAAAATCAGCCTGTGAACAGTAACTGTCGCGGACTGCTGTGTTTAAAACACAGATTTCAACCCTTTTCTTTCATTTTTTTCTCACATCTCTCACCCTAAACCTCTTAGAACCCTAGGAGAATAAAAAGGGAAGAAGAAAAGGGAAGAAAAAAGGCTCTAAAGCTTGGATTTTGCTTGAAATTCTTGATTTTAAGTAGGATTTTTTCTTATTCTCCTACATTGAGGCTAAGATTTATATCTATGTATATTTTGCTTCTAAATCTTAGATATATTTTATGAAATCATTATTCCTTGATACTCTTGCAAATATTATCATATTTTGAATGAAGTTATGGTTTGATAGCCATGAAATCCTTGAAATCTCAAAACCCTTGTTTATGTTAAGAAATAAAGATTTTTCTTCTTAATATTCCTTATTCTTGATTTCAAAACTCTAGTGCTTTGTTTGAACAATAAAAATATATGTTTGATGATCTTTTCCATATTTTGTTTTCTTGAAATTGCTCCATTAGGAAAATACCTATGGAATTGGAGGGTTTTTGATTTACTTATGAACTTTTGTTGAGAAATTGTTGGTGATTGTATCTCATGGAGGTGTTTGGATAACCATGGGTGGCCGTTGACTGGGTATCGTAGAGTAGGTAGATGTGTGTGGTTCTTACTCTGTGCGGGTTTGAACTTTTCCTACCACTCGTAGTGGGGTTGGCGCCTTGCGAGGACCAAACCACTATTAACTCACAGGTGCCGTGTCAAAGAATTAGTATATTATGCCTGGGTCGGATTCGTTATTGCCGGTGCATTGGTATGGGACAATGCATCGGTAGCCGCCCTTCCCGAAGTTTGATATCCTTGCGAGGATTTATGTGTGTGTAAGTCAGGATATTCTTTATGTGTTTATTCATGCGATTATCTTACATCAGATTTGAGATACATTGTACTTATTATTTATTGCGTTATCTTTTGATTATCTTGAAAATTGTTGTGAAAATGATTACTCTTTGGAATGGTTATTTATGGTGAGATTGACATTACTCTTGTACTTAATTATTGTTAATGTATAAACTTGAGATCTTTTAAAAATATCATATTTTCTTTCAAAATTTACGTATGCAATTTGTGAAATAAGACCGATCATTTTCTACGTTTTCCAAACCTTGTTAGAGTTTGAGAGGATTTTCCTACAGAACTTAGTGTTCACCCCCTACCAATAATATTTTTTTTTCAGACTTCGTGCTAGAGAAAGATCCCAGAGTTAACGAGTCGGGAAATTGGGAGGCTCCACCAAAAGAAAACCTAGATCCCGAGGTGGACGTCTAGAACTATAGTTTATTTTTGTGCTAAACTAAGAAATTTATTTACGATCATGTATAGTCTAGTATTTTGTTTATTCCGCTGCTAAGTTTAAATGTAATTCTTTTGGAATGTAATTGCAATAGCTTAGCCTATTTTTTTGGGATGATACTATGGATATTACATATGGTGAACGAAATTTTATTATTTGATAGATTTATTTAGTGCTCTCATGATGTAAATAATTTTAGATAGTAATGTTGTCCAATGGGGATTTTGGGACATTACAAATCGAACTCATATGGACTGTTTTAATGTTCACTTATAAATGGACCCGGTGTGGTCAATATTTATTCATAAATAGACCCGGTGTGGTCAATGTAGTATAATTGCACAGGTTGTGTTTTGGGTAGAGCTCCTCGTACAAAGGAGACTATGCCCGAATTTTGTTAAATTAAGGACCCCCCCCCGGATTTTTGGGGCGTTACACTTGCCCAATATGACTTTGAAGCGTCAGACAAGCTAAAGAACAGGTCCACCTTAACCGGAACAGAGGCAATTCTATAACCAGCCTCATAGAGTAGATCCTCATCAAGCCACCCAATTTTCTCAAGTTCAGCAAAGATTCTTCTCCTCGATTCAGAAACATCTTGGGCATGGCCTACCCATTGTGCAATATTATCGAGGTTACAACCACAAGTAGCAACATAATCACCTAAGACCCTTGTCATATCACCCAAGCTACCTACAATGACCTTGGCAGCTATCGAAGCCTTTCTCTTCTTCGTCTTTTTGGTAGTGGGGGTGTTAGTGAAAACATCCATGCCTTGAGTCGTACTATGACTTACGCCATTTGTCTTATTTTCATTGTTAATGCCTGGCGGGTCAACTTCATGGTCTGCATCCTCATTGTCATTCCCTCCAACCATTTCAACAAGATCCATCGAAAATTCTCCTGTTGCGCGATCATTGCCAAAAATAATTCTCCAATCTTTGTAGTGTGGCCAACATTTTTCACGCATCCCCTTAGCCTGTTTATCCTTCCACAACAATTATATCACGAAAAAACATGCCTCGAATAAGTGGAGTACTAAAAATAACAAAAGACCTCTATTAATTAAAAAGTGGTATATCAGACCAAATTACATTTAAATACTCCCCCCAAACATCATCAGAATCAACCTTGATTTTGTTATCAGTGTCATTAAACTCAAAACCACTTGTGTTCATCATAGATAGTAAACAATTATACTGGCTCTTCCACATTTTTATCTTTGATTCAATGTGTGGTTGTGCACAAAGCGTACTGCTACCAATTCTTTGTTCTAACATCTGCAGATAACCTGGTCTAAATGTACCATTAGGACACTTCAACCCTGTTGCACATAGATCCTTTAGTGCATATAATAGTTGTGTCTCTTCCGCACTTGTCCATGTTCGCCTTGTACCTTTTTCCACTTGAATACCACTCATAAAATGAGAGATGCCAACACTAACCATATTCTATGTATATATATATATATATATATATACTTATATGTATTTTATCAGTCTAAAGCGAATATGCAATGTAAAATCAATTATAATACGGAAAATGTAGAACATATTGCATAATAACACCACCAAATAAATTGTATTACATTCAGGGCAACCATTAATCAATCCAGACCAAGTATCAATAACACATTATAAACATATTAGTCATTTAGTCTACTAATTGAATGTCGCAAAATAACCACCTCCCACCAAAATTCATCTACCCATCTATCATGCCTCGTACATTTCATTCACCAACTGAGTCCTCCAAGCAATCCACGCAGTAGAGGTCTCAACACTGTCAACTACATTGGTGTTGATATTGTCATCGTCCTCATTAAAAACATAATCAGGTATGTGGTCTTCCAATGGGTCAACTAGCATCTCATTTCTAATGAAATTATGTAACAGACAACAAGCAGCAATAATTCTGTTATGTGTGGGGACTGGGTACAAACAAGCAGTTCGAAGGATTGCCTATCGCATCTTGAGGAGAGCAAAACACCTCTCAATAATATTCCTGACAGAGGAATGTTTTGGGTTAAAATATTCCTTAGCATTACAAGGAGCTGCCCTTCCACTTCCAAATTCGTCAAGATAATATCGTTGACCCCTAAAAGGAACTAAGAAACTCTCACCATTGGTGTACCCAACATCACATAAATAATATATGTCTGTCGCAATTATGCATATACTCATTAGTAAATAATTTCCAAAAAATAAAAAAGACTAACGCTAAAAATTTTCACTATAGCTTACCCCGTTGAACACATAACCCCCTACGTCTTGTAACTACATCGCGAAGGACTCTTGAATCTATTGTTGATCTCTCCCAACCTAGCAAAACATAAATGATTCTCATGTCAGACACAATTCTCATGTCAAACGCACATACACCTAATACATTTGTTGCAATTTGCCCTTTGTCCTATATCTTGCTTGGTGCACAAGTGGCACTTTTGCTCTAATGTGAGTGTCATCTAAAGCCCCAACATAGTTCTATGCAATGGGAAATAAACATATTATCAACTGATATTTCGCCAACTACATACTACGTGACAACTCAAATGTTGATATACTTTAAAAAAACTCAGAATACCTTAAAAAACTTCCACTTATGGTCATCTGTGATTGAATTAGGTACTGCAAGCAGTAATCGACATAGCCTAAGAACCGCCAACAACACTGCATCAAAATACTTGCTAACTGTCTCACCGGATCTAGTGAAACTGAATTTTACTGGTCTATTCTTATGATCATGACTAATAACGCTCAAGAACATAACTACCATCTCTTCAATACTAACATTCCTTGTACGACTGAGCCCATAACATGTTCAACTAGTGTGCATAATATATTAACACATCGTCGGTCCATGTTAAGTTGATTGTAGCATGTTTTATCACTTTCACCTATCAATCTAGTAAGATGCTCTATTTGCAGGTTCGCGTGACTGAGCTTAAGATCCTATTGTTGTTTTGAATTTCATAAAATTCCAACAAATTTACAATCACAGCAAGCAGATATGAGCATGTCATAACCGTATCAGAGAGGACACTATCCAAAATAACTACCAATGGCACACTGAGATCATTGTCTTCCTCCTTAACTATTGTTACTCACACAAATTACAGTAAACATCCACAGTCAACAAGCAGCACTTGTTATAGAGTGCTTTAAATCATAGTTGTCAAATTGTGTATCGAAGAGTGTATCATTTTTTAAAATAATGTATCGTATCATATTGTATATCATGTATCATGTATCATAAGATACGGCACAATTTTAAATAATTAATAATAAAATATATATGCTTTTGAAAAAAAAATCATAGACTCATAAAAACATAACATTTTATTAATATTTCACCTACTATTTCAAGTCACCAATATAATTTACTAATATTAAAAAAATAATGAAGGGTATCAAATTAAATTAATGGTACTTATGTATACTTAAAAATAAAAAATTATAATGTAATGGGGTAGTAAATGTAATTTTTTAAACTTATAACAAAAAAATATATATATCTGCACATGACTCTCGTGACCCACGAACGAACACAGCTGAGACAGAGAAGAGAGAAGAGGCGAGAGGCATTGGCGATGGCGATGCCGGTGCCGGAGAGAGAAAGAAAAAAAAGAAGATACCTGGTAGTTGGTGGCTCGTGGTCGCAGATCGTGAGACAGAGAGAGATCGTGAGACTAACAGGTTTGGGGTAAAAATTCAACCTAGAATTTCATCCGAAATTTACAGGTCAGTGTTGCTATTTTTTCCAATTTTAAAAATTTGTTTAATTTACTTTTACTTGGGTGTTTTTGCTGATTTATGGGTTTTGTGGACTAGTAATTCTTATCTTCATCTCTTGCCATTTCTTTGACATTTTTTTCTATTTTCTGAGGCTATGAACGATTTGCTACGTTAAAAAATAAATAAATAAATAGAGACTTAGCGTATCGTTTGTATCGACCAATACGTATCGTATCGTAAAAACGTATCATGTATCGGACGATATTATATAAAAACGATACAAAACTCCGATTCGTATCGTTTTACTTGTGTATCGTGACGTATCGTACAATACGTATCGCGTATCGTAAGATACTAATAACTATATTTTAAATTACCAAAATAAAACATATTACAGGAACAAGCATACATTAGATATCATCACAACAAAGAATACATCTTTTTGTTAAAATATAAAAAAATCATAACCGTTAGACTCAAAATAAAATCATACAAACATTCTGGGCATTATAAGGGCTAAAATATGGATAGAGGCAACATTTCGCAACAAATAAGAAAACAAACTACACAAAAATCGAATAGGTCCAAAGACTAAAATAAGGAAAAAAATATTTTTGCCTTGTATTTCACTTTCCAAAAACAAGTGGTTAAAAAACAAAAAATACCAACATTTGAAAAGTTCGGACATTCCAGGGGTGTATTTCACCAGCGATTAAGAAATTAGAAGACTAAAATACCACAGATCAT
This sequence comes from Ilex paraguariensis, assembly GCA_963454935.2. Lineage (NCBI taxonomy): Eukaryota > Viridiplantae > Streptophyta > Magnoliopsida > Aquifoliales > Aquifoliaceae > Ilex > Ilex paraguariensis. The sequence goes on along the minus strand of CAUOFW020001859.1, from coordinate 773,543 downwards.
AACCAATCTTTCCCACAGAGGTCGACATAGACCAGATCGCCAACGATCGTCTCCCCGTCTTACACCATTAACACAGCATTAGCGTAATCGACGTTGACAACAAATTTGAGAAGATTCCAAAGAACGTACCTGTGTGCATTTTACCAAAAAAAAAAAAGAGTTCAATTGAGAGTGGCTAGGGAGATACCAGCTTTAAGAGTGGTTAGAGAGATACAAGCGTTCAGAGTGGATAAGGAGATACCAGCGTTAACAGTGGCTAGAGAGATACTAGCGTTCAAAATGGCCAAGGAGATACCATCGTTGAAAGTGGCTAGGGTTTCTGCATCGTTGAGAGTGACTAGGGTTTTCGCATCTTTGAAAGAAGCGAGTAGCTAGGATTTCACCATCGTTTACAGTAGTTAGGGCCTGAGCATCGTTGAGGGAGGCGACTGACGATTTCAGTGTTGAGTGAATCAAGTGGATAGGGTTTGTTAGTAGAAAGTTGGTTTTTATATGGGGATACTATACATGAGGGCATTTGTGTCATTTTACTCTCTTATACCGTCCTTTCATTTGTACCAGGAAGATAATACCACCAAGTAAGTGATATTCATTAATACCATGTACAAGGCATTTAGGGCACTGTTTAAATCGAGTTTAAATGTCAAGCAAACAAGGTATAAAGTGGGTCCCACGTACTATTTCCTTCTATCCCACCCTATACTACCATCTAATCCTTAAAACAAACATGCCCCAAGGTATAGTACCCCATTGGGTAGGAGTGGAATGGATATCATTTCCAATACCACCCATAAATAATTCTTGAAACAAACATACCCTATAGGTATAAAGGCCTTAAAAATATGCACAACTATCAGAATCTCACCATGATGACACAAAATAGATAATGGTCCAAGCACGATTCCTGCCAGGTGCTAAAGGTCTTCCAAAACAAATGCACTTTGTCACACCCATAAGCAATGATTCACTTGAGAAAAGAAACAAGAAAGCTCCCACTCCATAACCAGTTGCAATATCTGAGTTGTAAACACAGTTTGTTGCTTTGGTGGTTTTGTCTTTATGTAGAGTACCCTGCCATGCAGAAAAAGAAATAAGCATGACAAATACTACACAGTTATTTAGAAGTATCTCATTTCATAGAATGGCGTCATGTAGAAGTATTACAGCTCAGAAAAAAATCACACTTGATATCAATGTATCATGTGAAAGGCTGACAATTTCATAGAAGTAATGGTCTCTTAGGGTCATTTTATCAAAAGCCATGTATCAGTAAGTTAATAGCTTTGCTTGGATTCATCTGCTGTTCCATCACATTGAATCACAATGTAAATTAGTTGCACCATTTGTTCACTTTCTGGAAAATTTGTTTTCATAAGATGTAAATTAAGCAAAGGGTTCAAAAGATGCAAGAAGGGTCAAGGGATCTTTAGTAGGGATCTTGCTTCTGTTTTTTTCTGGAGGTGGGAATTTTTCCACAAGTTAGGAACAAAGTGGATTTGAATCAAGTTTGGGAACAAAGCAGGATAAGCATAAACTTGCTTATTGGAGGCCATAAGACTGTGCTATCATAATCTTAATCCTTTTTAACAAAAAAAGGACTCCACAAACAGGAAGTGCATAAAAAACTTCATTGCAACCAGACAACTATGGGAACAAATCAGGATAAGCATAAAACTTGCTAATTGGGGGGCCAATGAGACTGTGTACTATCATAATCTTAATCATTTTTAACTAAAAAGACTCCACAAACAAAATGAATCAGTTAGGACTTACTGACATTCCAACCACACAAGTCTTCGTGCATTATTGATGCACACTATTTATCTTTTCTTAATGATTCCCATTTTGTACATAGAACTGAAGGACAAGATGAAAAATAAGTCATTGGTGGATTTATAAGGCCAAAAGATCTTAAGAACATTTTAAGATTTTGCAAGAGTCAATCATAAGTAAAAGAATTTCACCCTTCCTAGGGTAAAGATTTAATAAAACTTCTTAGCAAAACAGAGTAAGCATCATAAACAAGTTAAAGTAAGGTACTGTAAGTCTGTAATCTAAGGTTGCAGTTAGAATATATGTTTTCATAATACCCGCGCTACCTTACTTTTCTATTATGTTATATGTCCAGTACTAAACGTACTCCCTTTAACATTAGCTTAGACTCTTAAATGAGTTGGTGTTTAATATGGTTATTAATTTGACCACTAAAGATCATAAGTGCAAACCCTACTAAATAAAATTTTCCTCAATACACAACATTATCAAGTGAATGCACCACCCAAGAGGTGCGCTACATAGAAGGAGGAGCATTAAATAAATACTCATGTTATACACCTGTCAATACACTTAAACTTCTACGAAGTTGATGTTTAATAAACAATATCAACATATTTTCGTTACTACTTCTAAATGGCGGCAAGAGAAGCAGAAAGAGAGAGAAAAAGTTACTTGAGCGATGTTGGTGGTAATGGTAGACGGTCACGTCATTTGTGGTGGCGGATGTCGTTATGGTGGTGCTATGGTGATGGTGGATGGTGGAGATAAAAGAACCAAGGAGAAATGGGAAGGAGGAGAGATATGGACATGAATGAGAAGAGAGGTGGGGAAGGCACAAGGAGAGAGAAGAGGACGAAAGAATGTTGGCGTGAGCAAAGAGAAAGA
>CAUOFW020001859.1:694793-769622 GCA_963454935.2 Ilex paraguariensis | reverse complement strand
AGATATATGGACAAAAAAATGAAAATTTGGGAGAGATCTCTAAATGTTTGATCATAAACCAAACAAACCAAATTCTTGCAATTTATAGGGGTGTATATTTTCAAAACCAATCTCACAAATTATATATATATGTACAAGGATCTAAGATAATTATTAAGTTACCAATACACTATGAGAAATTTTTTTTACAACATTACTAATATGGCTCTACTAGACTACTATTTATTCTTATAATGCATGTAAACACTAGCATTCTCATTCTCTTCACTTACGCTACCATATTCTACGCCTTTTTATTTATCTCCCTTTCTCTTCCATATCTCTATCCTCAGTAATGTTCATATCTCAACTCCTCTTCATTTCTATCCGATTCTTCTATCTCCACCGTCCAACAATGCCATAGAAACAACATAATGCCATTCACCATAGCTAGTGACATGGCCATCTAGTGCCACCAGCAGTAGTGTTGTTAAGGAAACTTTCTTTTCTATTGTTGTTCTATTCACCACCACTACCCACCAATGTCATTAGGACCACCAACATCTGTCATCATCACCAATTTCATAACTCCATCCACCACCACCAACCAACCACCCTACTCCAGCCCCTTATCTTCACCCAAACCCACCTCAGCCCCTAACCACAACCACCTCTACGGTTCTCTCTCACCACTGCCCCCTGCCCACACCATCGCAAAAAAACCACTGCATCCACTACTTGCGCGGTTACGCCTCTTTCTCCACTTCACATCCACAATTTAGTTATGATCTAGAAAAGTTTCCAATTATATGACACTTTATTATTCTATGCTAATTCCAATAATCTCTATTCTAACTCAATATTTGTTTTCACATCTAAAATTTGTTGTCAAATACTGTGGGCTTTGTGTGAACTAATGCGAATAATTAAAATGTAATTTTGCTATGAGTTTTTGTTAATGATTGAAGTTGAATTTGAAGTTTTTGCGTAGTTTGTTAGAATTATGCATTATTGAATTTTTGTGTGAATTGTGTTGAATTTGGATGGATAGATAGGAATATTAGTATTGTGGATTTTTTGAATTCGAATTTTATTGTGAATTATTGGAGTTAGGGATTATTGAGATTTAATTTCACTGTAAATTGTTCTGAATTTTGATGTGATTTTGTAAAGTATTTAATTGAATTATGTTGAGAACTCTTATGGATATTAAAATTCAAATTAAGATTTGGATTATTAGAATTTAAACTATTGAAACAAATATTGAGTTTGAAATTTAAAACTGTTGGAATACAGATTATTGAAATTAGAATAAGATAATAAAGTGTAATATAAACGAACACGTCTAGATCATAAACTAAATCACAAAATAAGGTGTAGGCGGTGAGTGTAGTGATTTTTTGTACAATGGTGTGGGCAGGGGTAGTAGTGAGGGAGAACCGTAGATGTGGTTATGGTTAGAGTCCGAAGAGGGTTCAGGTGAGGATAATGGATTAGAGTGGAGTAGTTGGTTGGTGGTAAATGGCTATGGTGGATGGAGTAATGAATTTGACAACAGTGACAGATGTTGGTGGTCCTAATGGTATTGGTGGGTGGTGGTGGTAAGCAGAATAAGAATAGAAAAGAAAGAAATAGAGAAATTTACCAAAGCAACACAGCTTGTGGCCCTAGTTGGTTACGTCGCTGGTGGCGAAAGATGGCATTATGTTGTTTGTAACATTGGTGGATGACAAAGATAGAAAAATCTGAGAGAAATAGTGAAGAGTAAAGATATGAGCGACCGAGGATAGCGATGGAAAAGAGAAAGTAGATAAAAGAACCATAGATTATGTTAACGTGAATAAAGAGAATGACAGATATAGGTTGGAAAAGAACCATAGATTATGTTAGCGTGAATAAAGAGAATGACAAATATAGGTTGGAAAATGAAAACTAAGAAAAGATCTCTGACAGTTAGATCATAAACTAGATGATCTAAATCGTTCTTGTAATCTTATATATAGAGGGTACATTTTCAAAAACTCATCTCCATGTCCTATATATATATATGCACAAACACACATACCAAAGATATAAGAATCTATGATAATCACTATGTCAATAATACACTTTTAAGAGAGACGTTTAGTTAGCTACAACTCATAATATACACATATGCACTAGACATGTGCCTATTTTTATGGAACTTTACCCTATGCTAATTAAGTAATCCTCATTCCAACAATCCCAAAATTTCAAATTCCGTATCTATATTAACAACTACAATTCTAATAATCCCAAATACTAATTTCAATTTCAATATTCGTAATGATTCCCACCAAAATTCAATTTAAGTTATCTACAATTTCAATAATTCACAATAATTCTTATCAAAATTCATAACAATGCACAACAAAATTAAATTTCAATAATCCATGACTCCAATAATTCAAAATAATTCCAAGGAACCATGGTTTTGTTGAGATAGTTCAATATTTCATAACTCCATAGTGGTTTTGTTGCGGTCGTCTCCGCAGGGGGCAGTGGCAAAGGTGAATGATCGTGGTGGTTGTGGTTAGGGGTTGGGGTTGGGGTGGGTTCAGGTAAGGATGAAGGGGGTGGAGTGGGGCAATGGGGCAATGGGTTGGTGGTAAACTCCGGTTGTTAATGGAGTTACGAATTAATGATGGTGGCACAGTCCTAATGGCGTGGATGGTCATGGAAGAGGAGCACAGAGGAAAAAAAAAAAAAAGTTACCTAAGCAACACTGCTAGGCGCCCTCAATGGTCACACCGCTAGCGAAAATGAATGGTGTTAAAGTGGTGCAATGTCATTGGTGGATGGCGGTGATAGAAGAGAATAAAATAGAAGAGAGGGCGAAAGAGGAGTGCAAAGAGAGAAAGAGAAAGTTACCAGAATAACGCTACAGATTGCCACCACACTTGCAATGGCCGGTGGCATTATGGTGGTGCTATGATGGATGGAGTTATTGAATTTACAATGGTAGTGTTGTGGTGTATGGAGTTATTGAATTTATGATGATGGTAGACAAAGGTAGTTCTGATGGCGTTGGCAGATGGTGATGGTTAGAGGAAAAAGAAAAGAAGAGAGGGAGGAAGAGAAAGAAGAAGAGAGGGAGGAAGAGAAAGAAGAAGAGAGAGAGAAAGAGAAAGTTACTTGAGCGATGTTGATGGTGATGTTGGATGGTCACATCACTTGCGGTGGTGGATGCAGTTATGGTGGTGCGGGTAGCGAATGGCACTATAGGGGAGATAGAAAAACCAAAGAGAAATGGAAAGAGGACAAATATAGGCATGAATGAGGAGAGAGATGAATGAGGAGAGAGAAGAAGAGGAAAGAAGAGAATGAGAGATATATGCGAGAAAATAAAATTTTGGGAAAGATCTCTAAATTTTGATCATCAAGAAAACAACCTAAGTTCTTGTAATTTATATATTTTAAAAAACCAATCTCACAAATTACACTTGCATGCATACTACTTATGCATGTACATAAATATATATACATATTCAAGGATCTAAGATAATTATTAAGTTACATGTACACTTATATCAGAAATTTCTTTTACAACTCTAATTTCGGATATCAGAAATTTCTTTTATATCAGAAATTTCTTTTACAATTCTTATAATACATGTATACAATAGCATTATCATTCTTTTCACTCACGCTAACATATTATATGCCTCTTTTATCTCCCTTTCTCTTTCCCATCTCTATCCTCAATCACACTCATATCTCTACTCCTCTTCATTTCTCTATAATTCTTCTATCTCTGTAATCCACCACAGTCAGCGACGTGACCATCTGGTGCCACCAACAGTGTTGTTCATGTAACTTTCTCCTTCTTTCTCTCCTATTCTTATTCTGCTCATCACCACCACTCACCAATGTCATTAGGACCACCAATGTCTGCCACCATCGTCAATTTCATAACTTCATCCACCACCACCATTTTACCACTAACCAACCACCTCACTCCAACCCCTTATCCTCACCCGAATCCACCATAACCACTTCTATGATTCTTCCTCGTCATTGCCCTGGCCTACACCACCACAGAAAAATCACTGCGCCCACTGCCTACACCTCCTTCTCCACCTGACAATCACAATTTAGTTTATAATATAGACAAGTTCCTGTTTATATAACAGTTTATTATCCTATGCTAATTTCAATAATCGTTATTCCAACAATCTTAAATCTCAAACTCAATATTTGCCTCAATATCTGAATTTTGTTGTCAAATATTGTGAATTTTGTTTGAATTAATGCAAAACAATTTAAATAATTAAGAGTAATTCCCATCAAAATTCATAACAACTTATAACAATAATCCATAACTCTAATAATTCCCAACAAATAGTGGTTTTGATGTGAATGATTCAATAATTCATTAACTCTGCAATGGTTTTGTTTTCATGGTGTGGGCAGGGTGCAGTGGCGAGGGCGAATGGTAAAGGTGGTTCTGGTTACGGGTCGAGATGGGTTCGAGTAAGGATGAAGGGGTTGGAATAGGGCAATGGGTTGGGTGGTAAACTCTAGTTATGGATTGAGTTATGGAATTGATAATGGTGGCATACATTGGTGGTTCTGATGACATCGGTGGATGGTGGTTAGAGCCTCAAAGGAAAAGAATGGAAGAGTGGGAGTAAAATGAGCAGATAGAGAGAAATAGAGAGTTAACTTAGCAACGTTGCTAGTGGTGGTGCTGGATGGTCACATCATGGTCATGTCGCTGGAAATGGTAGATGGCACTATAACGGTGTTGACATTGGTGGATGGGAGAGGTAGAAGAATCACTGAGAGATGGAGAGGAGTAGAGCCTTGTGTGTCAAGGAAGAGACAGATGAGGAAAAAAGATAGAGAGAGAAGAATATTTGCATGAGCGAAAAGAATGAGAAATATGGGTGAGAAAATGCAAACTGGGAGAGATCTCTAAACGTTGGATGGTAAACCAAACGATCTAAATCGTTTGAGGGTATATTTTCAAAAACTTATCTCTCATATCATATACACTAGCTAATGCACGTGCCTAGGGGCTAGTATGTAACAAAAAAATTGACAATAATAAAAAATAAGCATTAGCAAGGGAAAAGTGGAACACATAATACATATAGGTGACCAAATAAGTTTTTGTAGCTAATAAATTCAAAAAAAAAAAAAAATTGGGTAAAATTTCCTCTAAAGTTAGGAATAAAAAAAAAAGAAAATTAACATGTGTACTCAACTTGTATATTTTGTAAGCGCACCCTAAAAGGCTAGTGGTTAACTTCTAAATTTCTAAAGAATCCCATGAAAAGAAAATCTAAAAGTAATAACTAAAAATTTAAATTTTCAAGAATCTCATGTTGCTCCTAGTATTACGTCGGGTTCGATCATAGGTGTGCTCACATAGTTTGTGCCTTCATTTTTAAAAAGGGGAGGACTTCCAATAAGAACCACAAAAGCTTATCATGACTAGATAAAAATCGACTTAATAAACAAACACCCAACTAACCACAAAAAACATGACAATTGTTGCCCCCAATAAAAACACCATTCCAATCTCTAATCCGACCCACTATTTCTATAACAGAAAGATGCACAAACAAAATAAAGGAGAAAACGCAAAAGTGTGTTAAAAAAAAAAATAGTCAAAGCATTAGTCACCCAAGTTCTAACTACACCAGATGCGCAGTGCATTTGCAAAACAACACAATTTAGAAGTCATGAATTCATTCCTACATGAAAGAAGGCAATGAAAGAAGGAATAAAATAAAGATGGTGAAGTTTGTAAGAAGTAAGAACTAAGACAAAGTTCAAGGCAATGCATCCCAATGTCAATGATTTCAAACATCAAAAGATAGGGAGATATTGACACAGTCAGAAGTGCTTGTAGTGGACAGATCTTTTGTCTAAAAGCTACAGCTTTCACAGATCACACAAAAGAATCAATTCAATCCCAATTCTAAATGAATGTATATCCTCACACTCCAACACAACAAATGCATTCATGGACACTGAAATAAATATAAACAAAAAAAAAACTCAACATTAAGAGAGCACATACCTAGCTGTTTGTAATCCTCGACGCTCCGTAACTCCAAGTAAAAGGAAAAAGAATAAAAGAGAGGGAGGAATAGGAGAAGAGACAGAGAAAAAAAGAGTTACCCGAGCGACACTGCTGGTAGTGCTGGATGATCACGTCACTTGCGGTGGCGGATGATGTTATGGTGTTGCAGTGGCAGATGGTGTTATGGCGGTACGGTGGCGGATGGATTTATGGTGGTGCTATGGCGATGGTGGATGACGGAGATCTAAGAATCACAGAGAAATGGAGATGAGAGATATTGAGCACGAGTGAGGAGAGAGATGGGGAAGAGAGAGGGAGAGAAAAGGAGGAAAAAATGTTGGCATGAGCAAAGAGAATGAGATATATGGGAAGAAAATAAAAATTTGGGAGAGACAGTTAAATGTTTGATCATAAACTAAACAATCTAAGTTCTTGTAATTTATAGAGGGTATATTTTCAAAAACCAATCTCACATATTACACACACGTGTATACTTATGCATGTACATAAATATATATACATACATAAGAATCTAAGCTAATTACAAAGTTGCTAGTACACTTTTATGAGAAAAACTTTTTACAACTCTAATAATGTTTACTACACATTCTTATAATACATGTATACACTAGACATGTGACAGTTTATATGTCACTTTATCCTATTTGAATTAATGTGAATTGTTAAAATGTAATTTTGCTGTGAATTTGTGTCTCAAAGAAGTTGAATTTGAATGATTGTGTATTTTGTTGGGATGAAAATTGTGCATTTCTGAAATTAAGTTTTTTTATCAATTGTTCTGAATTGAATTCTGTTGAGAATTATTGGGATATTGAAATTCAAATTAGGATTTAGGATTATTTGAATTTGAATTATTACAGTACCACATAAATGGGTACATGTCTAGTGTATACATGTATTATAAGAATCAGTGCTAGAGCAACATTATTAGAGTTGTAAAAAAATNTATATCCTCACACTCCAACACAACAAATGCATTCATGGACACTGAAATAAATATAAACAAAAAAAAAACTCAACATTAAGAGAGCACATACCTAGCTGTTTGTAATCCTCGACGCTCCGTAACTCCAAGTAAAAGGAAAAAGAATAAAAGAGAGGGAGGAATAGGAGAAGAGACAGAGAAAAAAAGAGTTACCCGAGCGACACTGCTGGTAGTGCTGGATGATCACGTCACTTGCGGTGGCGGATGATGTTATGGTGTTGCAGTGGCAGATGGTGTTATGGCGGTACGGTGGCGGATGGATTTATGGTGGTGCTATGGCGATGGTGGATGACGGAGATCTAAGAATCACAGAGAAATGGAGATGAGAGATATTGAGCACGAGTGAGGAGAGAGATGGGGAAGAGAGAGGGAGAGAAAAGGAGGAAAAAATGTTGGCATGAGCAAAGAGAATGAGATATATGGGAAGAAAATAAAAATTTGGGAGAGACAGTTAAATGTTTGATCATAAACTAAACAATCTAAGTTCTTGTAATTTATAGAGGGTATATTTTCAAAAACCAATCTCACATATTACACACACGTGTATACTTATGCATGTACATAAATATATATACATACATAAGAATCTAAGCTAATTACAAAGTTGCTAGTACACTTTTATGAGAAAAACTTTTTACAACTCTAATAATGTTTACTACACATTCTTATAATACATGTATACACTAGACATGTGACAGTTTATATGTCACTTTATCCTATTTGAATTAATGTGAATTGTTAAAATGTAATTTTGCTGTGAATTTGTGTCTCAAAGAAGTTGAATTTGAATGATTGTGTATTTTGTTGGGATGAAAATTGTGCATTTCTGAAATTAAGTTTTTTTATCAATTGTTCTGAATTGAATTCTGTTGAGAATTATTGGGATATTGAAATTCAAATTAGGATTTAGGATTATTTGAATTTGAATTATTACAGTACCACATAAATGGGTACATGTCTAGTGTATACATGTATTATAAGAATCAGTGCTAGAGCAACATTATTAGAGTTGTAAAAAAATTTCTCATAAGAGTGTACTAGTAACTGAGTAATTATCTTATTTACCAAAAAAAAAAACTTAGTAATTATCTTAGATTCTCATGTATATATATAGATTTATGTACATGCATAAGTATACATGTGAGTGTATTATGTGAGATTAGTTTTGACAATATATTCTCTATAAATTACAAGAACTTATGTTGTTTAGTTTATGATCAATTATTTAGAGATAGATCTCTCCCAAATTTTCATTTTCTCGCCCATATCTCTCATTCTCTTTGCTCACGCCAACATTATTTCCTCCTCTTCTCTCTCCCTCTCTCTTCCCCATCTTTCTTCTCACTCATGTCCATATCTTAATTCTTCTATCTCCGCACCTTTCCATTTCCTGTAATAGAGATACAATGCAGTATGGCCAAGTATGATAGAAATTTAAATTTTTCAAAAGAAACATACCACAAAGGATTAAAATTGAGAAATCGCATCAAATTTTCAAGAATTCTCAATAGCTTCACCATATAGGTCTTCTAAAACTCTTTCTTCATCAGTGATAATTCCCTAAAAAAATATTAACCATGAGGACAAAACAGGTTCTGTACTCTTGTTTAAAATATAGTTTGATGCACTATGGATTTTGAATGGAAAACAAACCAAAAGAGAAACGCACTAGAATTTCCAACAAAGGGTTAGTAAACAAATCTGCTAATCAGAAGTTTCCTGCTAAATGTTTTGATTTCAAATTTTATATTAGACAAAAATCCTTTGTCTCATATCTCCATGCGCCTGGGACCTTACCAGTTAGAATTGCTATTCTAAGAATATCAAGTAACCCAATAGAGCCATAGTACGCCAATGGATAACCTATGAGCTATAGACAACTTTTGGTTGTGCACATAAATACCGATGATGGCAATACAAAACACTACATGATAATGTTTGGCAGTGAAGGCAATTAAAAGCAAGTGGTAGGTAAACACCAATGTTAGTTGGGGCATGAAACGTGATGACTACAATTGAACAAAAAATAGCAAGTTGAGACGGTCAAATGGTGCAATGTGGTGGCTGATCCTGAAAGTTAGCTGACCAAAAAACCATAAAAAATGGTGGGGTTCATTTCTTTTCTTATTCCACAAATGCTATCAAAGGGACATAAAAGAAAATATTATTATAAGCACATAAATCAACATATCATCGAGCAAAAAGAATACAATATTTACAGAATTACCTGACTACCAATGGAGATGTACTCCACATTCGTCTGCATTTTACAAGGCAACAAGAATATTCATGAAAAAGTAATAGGTCAAACTGAAAGTCAACCATCTATTTTATACAGTATCAAAGATCAGCGGTAGAAAGCGTTCAAAGCGATAATCTTAACCTCTCGGAATGCAGCTGCATGAGTAACACACTAGCATCATCTTGATGCAACCAAGCAAGTCCTCTGGGATATGTGAACTGAAATACACCTATGCTCTGTACCAAAAGGGGAACAAAAAGAGAAGCAAGATGTCACTATTACCAGAAACATTCAGATTCAAGATACCAAGAAAACAGAACAAGAAGAAGTAGATCAATTCAACAATAAAATCTTTCACATACTTTTTCTATTGCATTCTCTTCCAGACGTGCCAGATAACAACATGATGACATTGTAAGATTAAGATAAATGGCAGATAAGAAGGAATGATGAGTACACTTAAAAAACGGTAACAATAATTCTAAAAGAATGAATAATCAAACATGAAAAAGATCTTAATGAAAATGAAAGTTTAAAAATAATTATTAGGACTGTCAGTCTGTCACAAACTCAGATAGGAACAAAAACAAGCAATTTCTAATATGCCTGTTGAATTCCCCAGAAACCACTACATCTTTGGTAAATGAAGCGACCTAGTGATAACAAGTATCTGAGGAGTTACACTCTCCAGACTAGAAACGCAGAATGCATTTGGCATTACATTAATTATTCAAAATTAATCATGCAGCAGAACAACTATAGAATGACTTCATGAGGTGTATAAAGGGACTGCTTAACAAGATTTAGTCAATCAATCCATGCTGGTAAACCAAAATTCGAAAATATCAACAAGCCTTTCTTCTTATAGGAAACTGAAGACCATTTTTCTTGCTGTTCTACAGGTAGCTTACTCTGAATCCTTCTGGGACAAAATAAAAGTGAATGGTGATCTCTGGATCTTTCAACGTCAAGAATATATTTTTAGGATCAGTTGATATCCAAAACACAAAGAATTTAATGATATAACTCATTTATTGTGACCCTGACCAATAGTAACAGTGGCTAACTCACATGCCTAATGCCCGTACAACGAGACTATGGGTTCTTAATTGCAGAGGACATAAATTAATATGCACCCTAAACAACATAGACTTCAAATGTTGACATAATTGTAGAAGAATAAATTAGCCACCAGTTACCTCTGAGGTCTGCATGACCTTGACTCCCTTGAGTTGACTTATTAAATCTTTGATAGTGTCAAGGTTTGCCACCATTGGAATTTCTAACACATTCCCATACAATCGCATGTCTTAGCTGTAACATGTAAAAATTCCAGGTCACAATACACAAAATGCAATCCTAAAAGACAGAAGATTAGACAATATGCAATATGATCAAACATTTTTCCAGAATAGAAAGCACAGTTTATTAAAACGAGTTGCAATCCTCTGTCTGCTTGGGAGTTACCCGGAAAAGATAGGATATTGAGAACATCAAATTCCATCTGTTGATCTGTGGACAGTGATCCAGCTGCTGATGCTACACTCATGCTATCTTTAACACTAAATTTATACAAGTACAAACAAAAAGAAAAAGGGTTAGATGAAAGACGCCCGTGTGAGAGAGAGAGAGAGATTGGAGGATAGACCAAAAGAAATGCCAAGGCCAGTTTTCTATGGACTTCAAAGGTTTGAAGATTCCAGTAACCAAAGCAAAGTCCTATTTCTACATTTTCTTCGTGCTGAAACTAATGATGCCATCCTCAGTATTCCCCTTAAAGACACCAAGGGTCCACTAGGCACTTGCACCAAACTTGTCACGTCAATCCTCAAAGAGCATCATCTATGATTTTTTGACTCCAAATCAACTTCCAATAGCCTCAACTACATGGCATTGCCAACACAAACATTTGATACATTTCTTATCAGCAGACACTTAATGCTACATAAACATTTGCAATTACTCTACGTCTCTATGTAAAATCCTATCGATAACCAAGTGGAGTGTCAACAACTCAATTTTACACCTACTAGTGCAGCACAACAATTCCAAAGTGATATTTAAAGAATGAAAAATGGAAAAGCATCAAAAGACACTCCTTACTACATCAATGCGGAATTTTTTGGGCTTTATCTGTAGACAAAACTAATGAACAGATATTGAGAACAAAATCACTTAAAAATAATTATACTTCTCTTTCGAGGATTGGATGAAATATAGAGGATCCATTGAGGGCAAAGGTTAACTTCTTCTGTAAAGATCTTCCACCACTGCAGGAAATGTGGAAAGAGTAAGTCGTGTTGCTCAAAGAAAGATCAAAATATAGTTGAGAGCATTCTCATGGAAGTTGCTTGATTTAAGTTTTAAAAAGAAGAACAGAAAGGGCGTTGGAAACATTATTTAGAGACCCTTAACAAGCTTATGATTGCTTCACTTCCATTGACATTATTAAAAAGAATAGAAGAGAGGGAGGAAGAGGAGCAGAGAAAGAAAGAAAATTTAGTTGAGTGACACTATTGGTGGCGCAGGATGGTCACATCGCTTGGTGGTGCGGATGGCATTATGGTGGTGCGGTGGCAAATGTCATTATGGTGGTACTGTGGCGATGGTGGATGGCAGAGATATAAGAATCAAAGAGAAATGGAAAGGAGTAGAGATATGGGCATTAGTGAGAAGAAAGATGAGGAAGAGAGGGGGAGAGAAGAGGAGGAATGAATGTCGGCATGATTGAAGAGAATGAGAGATTTCGGGGAGAAAATGAAAATTTAAGAGAGAACTTTAAATGTTTGATCATAAACCAAACAATCTTAAGTTCTTGTAATTTCTTAAGGGTATACATTCTAAAACTAATCTCTCATATTACACACACACATGTATGCTTATGCATTTACATAAATGAGAATCTAAGCTAATTACAAAGTTACTAGTACACTCTTATGGGAAAAACTTTTTACTACTATAATAATGTTGCTCTACTACTCATTCTTATAATACATGGATACATAAAACATGTGTCCGTTTATATGGCACTTTATCCTATGCTAATTTCAATAATTCCTATTCCAACAATCCTAAATCTCAAACGCAATCATTGTTTCAATATTTGAATTTTGTTGTCAAATATTGTGTATTTTGTTTGGAATTAACTGTAAAATGTAATTTTGTTGTGAATTTTTATGCATGATCAAAATTGAATTTTGAATTGTTTTTATTCTGTTGAGATTGAAATTGTGCATTTTTTATAGGGATGGCAGTGGACCAGATAAAAATGGGTATTCGTCCAAACCCGCCCCGTTTGGACAGAGGATGGACCATACGTATTGAATGGTAGATGTATACGAGGATATTCGTATAAATCCGTGCAGGGATGAAGGTAAGGACTGACTGACACAAATTTATATATTATTAAATGATTTTTTTCGTTTGAAATTGTTTTGTTTTTTATTTTTTTTTTCATATTTTTAGATTGTAAAAGTATAAATCTTTGTGTTTTTATGTTTTTTATGTTAGATTATGTTATGTTACATTATATTGTACCGCATGATATTGTGTTGAATTTACATGAAAG
Organism: Ilex paraguariensis; assembly: GCA_963454935.2. NCBI lineage: Eukaryota > Viridiplantae > Streptophyta > Magnoliopsida > Aquifoliales > Aquifoliaceae > Ilex > Ilex paraguariensis. The sequence continues at coordinate 756,772 of CAUOFW020001859.1, read as the reverse complement.
ACAAACTTTTAATTATATTATGTTGGATTATATTGTAAATAAGATTTTAATTATATTATGTTGTCGATGACAAGCTTTTAACTATAATTATGTTAGATTATTTAGAATGTTAGATTTATTTAGAATTTTGGATTATGTTGGCTTGGGCTTGGGCTTGGGGCTGGGGCTGGGACTGGGACAAGTAAAGTGGATGGGGGCAGGGGGCGGGGGTGAAGGCTAGGGACTGGGTGGGGGTAAGAATTATAAATTTACTCACGAACGGGGATGGGGATGAAAACTATATATCCCTTAATGGCAGTGTTATCAAAACCGGTTTGGGCCGGGCGGTCCAACCAATTCAACTGTGACCCAAGACCTTAACCGGTCTGATTCTCTAATTAGACCGCATAAGGAATATAACCGGATAAAAATCGTCGAACCGGCCGATTTTTTACCAAAACCGTGAACCGATTTGATTCCACTCCAAAAAAAAAACCTTTTTTTTTGGGTCATTTTGCCCTAAATCATAGAAATGAGAATAGATGTAACAGATCTGAGGGCCTTCGCACTTCGCTTTGCATTAGACTTCCCTCTCAGACAGCCCTTTCGTCATCTCTGTCTCCTTCCAGATCTAGCTCTTGAACAGCAACACACTATAAATCTAGCTCTCGAATAGTCGAACAACAACACACCACAGATCTCCTCCTATCTCTGTCCACGTAGACACACACCCACGTAATACACACAAAGTGTTGATAAGAAGCAGTGTTATCTAAACTGGACCGAACCGACGGGTCGAACCGGTTCAACCCTGAACCAAGACCTTAACCGGTCCGGTTTCCTAGTTTGACTGTATAAGGAGGAGAACCAACTAAAAATCGAAAAACTAGCTGATTTTTGTAAAAAATTGTGAACCGGACAGTTTTTAAAAATCGAACGGTTTGAAGACCAAGGACGGTTCTCCTCTTTCGGATCTCAACCTCGTTGTCCTCTCTCCTACGCCTGCCTTCCTTCCTCTACATCGACGGCGACCTTGTATCGGCTCCGACGAACCTCAGTCCTTGCGCTGGGTCTCAATGACATATTTGCTCGATCGAATAAGAACCCTAACTCGCTATACGAATAATCCAAGTAAGTAGTATTGGCAGATAATCAGTCAGGTTCGAGAATCGGTAAAGATTAAAACCTAAAAATGTGAGAGAGTGTGGAGACGGTGGCAGTCTAGAAGAAGTGAAAGCGCTAAAGCAAGAAGGGTTTGGATGCTTTTTCGAAAGAGTCCAAATGGGCGATCATTGTAGCGGTTAATTAAACCACTGCTAAATACGAGAATGGGATTGATGTTAAGATTATTAACGAAAATACCACTATGAATTACAATGTCCGGTATATATATTTTTTTATTTTTTTGTTATATAATCGGTCCTACCAGTTGACCAATCGGTTGAACCAGTGAACCATTGACCCAATTCCCTAACTGATTCGATGATCGGTCCAGTTCTAATAACATTGGTAAGAAGTACATAGTTTACATAGTTATGGGTTCTTTGTAAATGGGTAGGATTCGAGTAAATGGGTTCTCTGGAAATGAGTTTTTGTCTCCCCATGTCAATTTTGGGAGTGAGGTTAGGACATAAAGAGTGGTGGTTGTTGGAAAATAATGAATTACCCTTAATACCCCTTCACTAACCCAGGTGGCAAGTATGAAATAGTGATAATTGACACAGTGATTATAATTTAAGAGCCAATTTGATAAATTACTCATGTTGGGTGGGAAATAGAATGAATAAATTAGAATGGATATTTCATATATTTTTTGTAGATAAATTATTATGTTTAATAATTTTTTTTGAATTTTTTTATTATACAATTGATCCAACCAGTAGACCTAATTGTTAAACCATTAAACCGATCCCTCTGCCGATTTGATGTCTGGACAAGTTTTTATAACTATAGTTAACGGTGATGGACTGGGATGAATAGAATTTTTTTAAGTGGGTACAGGGATGAAGATTATACCCCCTACCTCTGTTTCGATCCACTGTCATCCCTAATTTCTGAAATTGAGTTTTTTTGTATGTGAATGGTTGTAAATTCAATGGATTTAGAGAGGAATTATTAAAATAGCGGATTATTCAATCTGAATTTAATTGTGAATTCGTTGGGAAATATGGTGAATTATTGGAGTTATGGATTATTGAGATTGAATTTTCCTGTGAATTGTTCTGAATTGAATTCTATTGAGTATTATTGGGGATATTGAAATTCAATTTAGGATTTGAGATTATTAGAATTTAAATTATTAAAGTACCATATAAACGTGTACATGTATGTGCACATGTCTAGTGTATACATGTAGTATAACTGTATAAGAATGAGTAGTAGAGCAACATTATTAGAGTTGTAAAAAGTTTTTTTCATAATGGTGTACTAATAACTTAGTAATTATCTTAGATTCTCATGTGTGTAAATATATTCATGTACATGCATAAATATACATGTGAGTGCATAATATGTGAGGTTAGTTTTTGAAAATATACCCTGCATAAATTACAAGAACTTAGATTGTTAGGTTTATGATCAAATATTTAAATATCTCTCCCAAATTTTCATTTTCTCGCCCATTCTTTTTGCTCACGCCAACATTTTGTCCTCCTCTTCTCTCTCCCTCTCTCTTCCCCATTCAAACCTCGCTCATGTCCATATCTCTACTCCTTTCAATTTCTCTTTGATTTTTTCAACTCCGCCATCCACCATCACCTTTCCATTTCTCGTAATAGAGAAAATGAAGTATGGCCAAGTATGATAGATATTTAAAATTTTCAAAAGAAACAAACCACAAAGGATTAAAATTGGGAAATCTGATTTCATACCTTCAATGAGGAAAACACATTTTCGAGAATTCTCAACAGCTTCACTAGGGGTGTGCAAGAATTCAAAAAACTAACTCCGACTTCGGCCCGGCGCTGCCTCTCTGGAAGTCGAAGTTTGAAATCCTTTCCGAAAAAATTCCGATAAGTATATTTTCTAAACAAGAAAATCTTTCACATACTTTTTGTATAACGTTCTCTTCCAGACATGCCAAACAACGAACATGATGACACTGCAAGATTAAGACAAGTGGAACATAAGAATGAAAGAACAATAATGCTGAAAGAATGACTAATCAAACATGAAAAACATAATAAGATTGTTCCATAGCGCCTCGACAACGCGATGATTGGAGAAGAAAGATAGAAGAAAAGAGTCCGAATGGCTTTAGGAATCTTTGCGAGTGTTTTGATGTGTGGTTATTGGGTTGTTTCGGGTTAATTGAATGTTGGTAGGAATTGGAAACTCTTACCATTTACCCAATCACAATAGGAAACGAAAACCAATTACTCATCAAAACAGAAAACCAAACCCCAGCCCATGGCCGGCTCTGATGCTTCGTTTGGTGCGATGAAAAAGTGAGAGGGTGAAAAGTTAGAAGGATGAAAATTTAGAAAGATAAATAAAATATTATATTTGTAGGAAGGATAGAAAAATGAATGAATTAACTTTCTTTTCAACTTACCAAAATTAATTCTTCTAAAATTACAAGAAAAGTTGATGAAAAGTTAATTATTTGTGTTAATATGTATCTTATTTGTCTATATATTTTATGTACACATTAATTTCATATAAAAATATAATGGTAAAATATGTATATATATTTTAAAAAATTTTAAAAATTATTTTTTTTAAAAATTATAAATAAATAAAAAATATTTTTTTCATCTTAACTAAAGGTAAAAATTTTCGACTCAACACGATGACACGACTCGAACTCGATACGAAAATAAATAGGTCAACTCGCAACTCGACACGACACAATTAGTTAAATGAGTTAAATTAAGTTTGACTAATATTTGACACAAACTCTTAATGACTTAACACGAATCAGTACAAATAAAATTAGTTATTTTTATTTTTCATCTATTCAACCAAACACAAAGAAAGGAAATTGTATATTTCCTACTTTCCATCCTTGAAAGATAGAAAGTGTATCCCTCCTACTTTTCATCCTTTCTACCAAACAGAGCATAACAATAGACGCAAAAAAAAAAAGAAAAAGTAACGTGCTTTAGGCTCCAAATATAAAAAATACCCAAATTTTAGAGTTTAATAAAAAAAAATATAAAATCTATTATAATTTAGCTTTAAAAAAATTCTTGAAAGGTTAAGTGAATAAAATAAAATTTAAAATTCAACGATATAGTACAATCATCCAATAAAATAAATAAAATAAAATTCATTTTCTATTATGAAGGCGATTTATATATGACATAGTTGGATAGTTATGAGTTTTAGTGAGACTCATTTGTTGATTTTTTTATCTATTAACTGATTGTTACATCATGTGACACTATTAACGTTGTATAATAGTTATACCCAATATTTTTTTCTCGTTGTCAAGGAAAAAGTAGAAAGTGTCGATTTTCATTAATTTTTCAATGCTAGGCTTAGTTGTGGCTGGGCTAAGCGTAATCAAAGCCTCGCCCATTAATTTTGTGAGTTGTTCTTTCCCACCACTTATAAGTGGGCCACTTGGGCCTTCATTAGTTTCATTTATGGGAAATTTGAAAGCCAGGTTAAAAATTTGGACTTAATTAAATTAAATTACATTAAGAAAACTTATTTGATCATAAGAGCATTTTCTTTTAAAAAAAGTCTCAAAGGTCATTTATTACTCTATTACTCTCTCTCTTCCATATTTTATATCTTTCTCTTTATCTTTCTCTCTCTGTTACTCTCTCTATCTATACCCTATTCTCTCTCTTTCATTAATAATTTATGTTTTTTTAAGAGTAATGTTATTGGGACATAATTTATGGACATAATTTGAGGACATAATGAGTTGTCACCAATGAAATGATAATAAATTCATTTAATGCTACAATGGGACCTATCATTAAATATATTTCACTACCATTTCATTAGTGACAACTCATTATATCCCCAAATTATGTCCATAAATTATGTCTCAATAACATTAGTGTTTTTTTAAATATGTACATCTCTCTCCCCCTATTTTTCTCACTGTTACCCTCTCTCATTATTCTCTCTTTATATGAACATTACAACAAACACAATTATATCAATTAATTACAAATTGGGTTTATCATTACACAAAAGAATTTATCATAACACCAAATTTTGCGTATATAATTGGTGTAATTGTGTTGTGATACTAAATGGTGTAACTTTTTGGTTTATGTGAATATCTAAATGATAAATTAGGTTGGTATCATAATTTTGTATAATTATTTGGTGTAACTGTTTAATTTTTCAGAACATATGAGTAAATTTTTGGTGTATTATAAACTAAATTGTAACTAATTTGTGTAATTGTGTTGTTATAATGTTAATATAAAGGAAAATTTTCAATGACACCCCCTCTACTTTCTGAATTTTCAATGATACCCTCTGTCAGATTAAAAATATTAAGTAGAATGTAATTTTGCTAAATTGCCCTTGATATATTTGAGAACAAACTTCATCCACACCCCCTCTAGATAAGTGTATTTTCAATGAGACCCCTTCTGTGTTTCTAATTTTTTTTACGTAATTAAATTCAAATCGATTAAAATTCGATTCAAGCTAATTAAAATTTATTTTTTTACATATTAAAATTTGTGTNGACCCTCTCTGTTTTCTAATTTTTTTTACGTAATTAAATTCGAACCGATTAAAATTCGATTCAAGTTAATTAAAATTTATATTTTTTTTACGCATTAGAATTTGGGCTAATTAAAATTTTGTTTGAGCCAATTAAAAATTATTTTTAATCGACTCAAATCAAATTTTAATTAATTCACATTGAATTTTAATTAGCCTAAATTTTAATATATAAAAATATATTAATTTTAATAAATCTAATTTTAATTGACACAAATTTTAATAAGAAAAAAATATAAATTATAATCGACTCGAAAGAGAATTTTAATCGGCTCTAACAACTCGGATAGAGTTCAAATTGGCTTAAATTTTAATATGTAAAAAAAAAATTTTAATAGGCTCGATTTTTTGTTTAAAATTTACTAATTAGTAAATAAAAAATTAGTATTTACTAACAAATTATTTATTAAAATTGTTATTTATGATTTTTTAAAAAATTTTAACAGCTCAAATTTTAATAAAATTTTATGTAAAAAAATTACTTGAGGTTATGTAGGGGCATTTTTGGTATTTTAGATGAATTTATTTTGTTAGAAATAGTAGTTTAATGGTATGGGATATTAGTGATGTTTAAATTAAACTAGAAGATATGTCATTAAAGATTCAGAAATTAGAGTGGGTGTCCTTGAAGATATGATAAACTAGAGGGGGTGTCATTGAAATTTTTCCTTAATATTTTTAATCTGACAGGGGTATCATTAAAGATTCAGAAACTAGAGAGGTGTCCTTGAAGATATGATAAACTACAAAGGGTGTGGTTGAAATTTTCCCTAATATAAAGGGATAGGGTAATAGTAAGGAAAAATAGGGAGAGATAGAAAATATAGGAGAGAGATGAAAAATCAAATAAAATCTTTACATATTTGAAAAGAAAATAAATTATCAATAAGAGAGATAGAGAGAGAAAATAAGGGAGAGAGAGAGTGAAAGAATAAGAATTATGCATAATTTAAGGAAGGATAAGTAAGAAAAATAAATAAAAGATTATTTAAATTTTATACCTAATCACAATATATTTTATTAAAATTGAAGTTATTGAGTAAACAACATATCCATATACTTCCTCTCAAATAAGTCTAAAAAAATATACCTACACTTAAAAAACCTTTCATTTGGATGGTGTTTGATAAAACTGAAAACTGAAGTCCAAAAACTGTTTAATACTAAACTAAAATTTAAATACTGAATTGAACTAAACTATTCAATAACTACATAGAGCTGATATCTAAAAATAAATTAATTTTTAGTTTACACTTTCACTATTTACTTTGAAAATATTTATAAATTATATTTTTATCTAATAAAAACTACGATATATCAAATCAATTTAATTTATAACATAGATTATAATTATTATTATCATATTATAGTTTACATCTAACAAATGATAATACAATTAATTTAAGTTAAATTGATCACTTAAAACTATCAATTGTCGTAAATTTTAAAAATTACAACTAGGATCAATCAAAAGGATGTTCATCTTGTTTGGGCTGTTGTTGGTGTTTATCAATGGCCTCTATCGATATATCAGTCTGGGATTGATTTCAAGCCACTGTTTGATAAGGATTGGACAAGGACTATTGGTTTCCGGCGAATCTTGTGTGCAGTTCACGGCTAGGTTTAAGAGAGAGAGAGAGAGAGAGAGAGAGAGAGGAGTTTTTGATAAGAGAGAAGCTTGGGCACGATTTGAGGGAAAGGAGAGGAGATGGTAGAATTATCGTATTATAAATATTATTAAATAAGATTTTGTTAGGTATTTTTAACTTTTAGAATTAAGTAAGAAGTCTCTTACTTAATATTGTAGCCTATTTTTAAGAAATATTTAATATATTAAGATATTAAAATTTTAATAATCAAATAAATTTAATTAATAAGTATCGAATACATTTATTTTAAGTCCTGAATTTAAGTTAACAAAGATATCTTTAGTTTGGTTCTCATAATAATACTCCTCCTAGGCTCTTTAAGAAAAATATGTGATAACCCGACGTGTGTGATATATATTATAGATTGTTATAAATATTTCAATTTTACAAGTTCATCGCGAGAGCTTGATTAGGACAAGTGTAATTGCAAGCTTCTTATCTATTTAATATTACAGTTAAAAACTCATATTACACAAGTTATGTATAATGTACACTTTTTTTTTTTTTTTTTGGGTTCAATGGTTTAAAATGTTCAAATCAGTTTATGTGTACCTCTACTAATTTCCTCTCTGGTCCAATCAAAGGTAAACTATCTACGTCGAAATTAATAAATTCATGAGGAATAAATCTTTCATGGTCTAGTCCAAAGAGTTATCAAGATTCAAACTCAGAACGTCTAAATTTATAATTCATCTCTGTTATTATTTGAACTATCCCTTGAATTATAATGCACACTATGAAGCACACAATCAAACACAAGTTACATGTGTGTATCTTATAATTTATGCAAATCAGATGTAATGTGTAATTTTAGTAGTGTAACAATAAAATTGACTATGCCAAGCAATGAAACGATGAGATTAAACTTTCATTAACTTCAGGTAAAAATGCTCTAATTTTATCCTCTTCCCCCTCCCCCCCCCCAAAAAAAAATCCCTCCCTCACCCTCTCTCTCACACTCATGGCTTCGGAACTTCATTGATACCTTTCAAATCCCAAACATCATAATCCCAAACAACATCACTATACAATGCATCGTAAGCTTCACAGTCTTCACCCATGAACTCCACCACATCCCAAAATGGGCACCACACTGCGCCCCATGACATCAGCTCATCCACTGCAGAACTCCACCAACACTGCCACTCCTCCCACTCAACCACCATCTCCGGATTCTCCTCCACCGGCCCCCTGACGCATTCCCCACCATCCTTCCTCTCTTCTACCACCACCACCTCCTCCTCCTCCTCTTCCACCTTCTCAGCCACCCTTTTCACTTTCCTCTTCGTTGCCGGCGTTCCATTTCCGGCCACGTTTCTCTGCCTCCTCTTCATTTCTTTTCTGTAAAGTGTTGGCACTTAGTTAACCTGTGTTTTGACAGGGCTGTGATTTGGTATATGTAGGCTTCACGCTTGTTCTTGGTACGGTGGTTTTGGAACTTGGTCCATTTACGGTGATGAGAGCTGTTACAACTTACAAGTTTCCATAATCACGTGCCAATACTTTTTTTTTAATAAATACGAGATACATGCATATTTTTAATATATTTTATTTAATATTCTTTATTTAAAATGTATAATCGTGGCACTTAACCCATTGGATGCTAGTATGCTTGAGCGCATTAATCTCTCATTAATAGAAAGGCGAAATCCTTCTTGCCTTTGAAAGAGAAGTTGGAAAGAGCTTTAACACACTTTATTTTGATTTTAGAGTATAAGTTGGTTGCTTCATATTAAAAATTATCAATTTATGTTAACATTAAATAGATTCGGATTTGACATATCCCAATGGTCATTGTCTAGTGCCGCAAAAAAGCGCAAAAGGTCACCTTTGCCACGTGGGAATGTGATATATATATATATATATATATATATATATATATATATATATATATATATATTGATCAGATAATGTGATATATATTCATATTGAGCTTTTGTAACGCCAGTGGAGACTGTGCTGTCACTAGCTGTTAACTTGTTACTTGGTGTTATTAGCTGCAAAACAATAGGCTTCTCTGGTTTTCACCGAAAGGGGGTGGATAGTGGGCTTACGGCTGACTGGGAGGGGGGAAGGTTGTCTTTTTTTGGCCGTCAAGTAGGCGGTGGTGGCAGACTGGCAGTGGCCGGTTATTTTGGGAGCCTGACCTTTGGAACAATACCAAGGGCAGAAGGACAAATAAACGGGTAAACTCAGGGTGATTCAGATTTGATTTTTGATAATTCAGAAATTTCAGACTTAACATTTTTTATATTCTTTAAGAGTTAGTCGTCTTTATTCATTAGACGATATGTTCTGAATCGGTTCGGACGACGGTGACTAGTATTTAAATTCGATGGAATAATCACAGTAAGCCTAGACATCTTATAGCAAAAAAATAAAAATAAAAATAGACATGTTGGCCAATTTGTGGATGAGTTAATAATGGATTAAATGTAATTCAATTTTTATTTTTTTTGGTAACTCAAGAACCCCCACCGAGCCCATTCAGACCTGTGACCGACAGTCAATTTGATCCCATGTACAAAACCTCCTCTTCATGCGCATGGGTTAAATTTAAGGGAGGCGATTCCAATGAACATTTCAATTTATGGAGTATCGAATCTTTAATCAATGTCAACTTAAGACATCTATCAAGTGACCAACTACCATTTGAGTTAAATTCAATTTTAGCTTGCCCAGATCATATAAATTTAGCTGATAATTCATCTCTTTAATTTCGATTCAAATAATTGTGCATCATCATCCCTTCATCTCCTTGACCATAAAAAATAAAAGTCATTTTTATGTCTTTAAAAAATTTGAAATCCTTTATATTTTATTTTATAGATACATTTCACTAAACTGATATTACCAATGACTATATTAAGACACGGACAGAGGATACAGTTTTTAAGAGCTCAATTTTAAAAAAGTCATCCATAAAAAAATCAAACTTCAGTAAACTGTATTTGAAATAACTACAATAGAGAGTTTAATTTCATTCTCTACATCTAGAAAGTCAAAATACTCTCTATTATATCATTAGTAAATGAAAAATTAACACTCAATTATATCACTAGTAAATGAAAATTAACATATGTATTCTTTCATTAAATGAACTTGATCAAATAGGGCTTATTATTTAATAACTGGGAGAAAAATGCAACTACAAGATAAAAGTTGGGTAGAGTAGAGCCTTTTTTTTATTACCCATAAATTTTGTTCTAAGATTCTCCTTTTTCGTAGGTCATTTGTGGCACACGAGAAGAGTTCGTGCAGCTGCAGATGTCAGCACCGATAGATCGATGAAAATAATGCTAATTTGTTAATAAATAAGAAAACTAGGCATACTTCGAATGCAATAAGGGCATATTTGGTACGTGGGTTTGGAAGGATTTTGAAACATGGGTTAAGGAATAAACCCTCTCAAATCTATGTTTGACAAATACACATGTAATGCAAGTTTTGAAACTCGGCCCGATTTAGGCCCGGTCATGAAATCTAAGTTCATGGGTTTCATGAAATCCAAAAGAGGAGGGGGGTTTCATGTGTGGGTTAATGAGTTTAACATGCAAATAATATTTATATTCTCATATATTCTAGATACCATGTATATACAAATTAATTAAGGGACACAATAGTCATTTATATATAAATATATTATTATAATAGTCATATATTCCTACGCATACAAAATATAGGTATTTAAATTATTAAATATTAAATCTCATCTTTTTAAAGTTTAAAAGAATTTGAACAAGTCAATCTAAATCTCTCAAAAAAAAAACATATCAAACAGTCTCTAAAAGAGTTTAATTGAGACAATGAGTCCATTGTTAGAGGACTTGATGAGAAAACTCATCTTAAAGTGTATTTCCCATAGCAGCTCCCCGAGTAACTAGAAAGAAGGTGAAAGGTCCACTACTTCTTCATTTATGGCCTTTTTTTTTTTTGATCGATCTCCTTTTGCGTTATGCACCCGCGTTTTTTATCTGGGTGGAAGCTGACGACAAGACTTGCTTAACCAGATACAAGGAATTGAGATATTTGTTGCATACAAATCTTTCTAGCCTCGCATAAGTAAGCTTTTTAAGTTATTGTTTTACAACAATACATCGCTGTATTGGAATTGTCTAAATAATTTTACACTGTATTTTAAATTTTCTTATTCTCTATTTTTTTAAAAAAATACTCTATTTTTAAAGAGCACTCCATCAAAAATGTTCCAAGTCTCAAGTTTGACTATTTGGAAAAAAAAAAAAAAGAAAAAACACTTGTTTAAACATTTCTAGAATTACTTGGTCAAAACACGGAGGTAAAGAAACACTATGTTGGCACAAGTTTTCATTGGAGAGAGAGAGAAAAAACCCAAAAATTTTAATGCAGACCGCATCAAAACACATTTTGACCACCAATTAGCTAGTATTTATCCATTTGGCCCAAAATAGCATACCCAACTTTGGCGTGGCCAGGAAGCAAAGATCATCACATCATAATACCTATTTGCCGTCCAATACAAAAAGAGGATATATAAAATATAACATAACGCAATTGATTAATAAAGAAAGACTTCATTTATATATACAATGTGGAATTGACTACAAAGATGACTCATTACCCACTACAGATTTTTACAGATTCTCATCAGAAAGCCGCCCCTCTAAATTTCTTTTTTTAAGACCCCAAAACGGAAACAACTTTGAAAATTCCCCCACTTTCATACTTACATCATAATAGGGGTTGAACAAATCCTAAAGACCTCTCTCAAATATTATTTATGTTAATAACAACTCTAATACTTACAGAAACATTACATATAGACACTTTATAAAACATATTTACACTAGCAAAATATCTCTCTTCCTCTGCTGAAAATGTTCAAAATACCTCTCCTCCTGCTAATCAAGTAGTAGATTCTCCTTGTTTCTCAAGGTTCAGTGTTTTTTGTATGTACTTTGGGTTCTAAGCCAGGGCAGGGATGCTGCAATTTCGCCTGTCCCTGTCGAGGCAGTCGAACCCTTCAACTCTCACAGCTGGGTTGTTACCAAAATTCGCCCGAACACAGCCTCCTTTCCTTGTGGATGAAGATGGAGACGATGACAAACCAGAGGGAACAGGAATTGACCCTGGCGAGACTGGGGTGACTTTGTCATCCCCAAATCGGGCGTCTTGAATTAATGGGTTAGATACTCTGCTCGGCGGGGACCCGCAAAAAAAAGGGGGCGACGAGGCTGCCTGTGTGCAAGATTGTTCCGCACCATAAACACCCTGTAAAAACCAAACAATCAACTCAATTAGAGGCAACAAATTATGGGTATTGCAGATTTGTTCCTATGTCACTAATTCTGCAAATGGAACAAAGATAAACAGATTTTTCCCTTATCTATCAGCTAAGGGAACTCAATTACAAATAATCACGGGTATTGCAGATTTGTTCCTCAAAATCTGAATCCATCAAATGTAACACTGGTTTTCTCTGAACCATTAAGTCACTAGAAACATCATCCACAAGTATCAGCCTTCGATAAAGACAAGATATTCTCTCTTATTCCTTTTAGTTAATTTTTTCAAGCCACGTAGTTTTCGACCACATAAACATATACTATTACTATCTGTTGAGAACATCACAATTTTATCAAGAAGAGAGGGTACTACCTTTGCAAGAATGATGTCCAAGAGTTCAGATCCTGCTTTTGAATCACAGAGCTCTGGCTGATGGCTGTCAGTCAGAAACAATTAAAAGTTAAGCAATCAAACTTCATACATCTAAGACAAAAATTCTCAACCAAAAGAGATTAAAAAATTAGGTAACACACAGTAGGAAAAGGATAGGTAAGAGTTAAAACAGTACCTCAATTGCCATCGAAGAGGTCTGATAGCGTCGTTAATAGTGGTGTTGTTGAGACCGAGACGCCGAGGTTTAGGACAAACCACGCTCTCTCTCTTATCAGAGAGAGAGGAAACACCAATAGAGGCTCTCATCTCTTTCTCACAGGCTGCCAAGGCCTTTTGTTGGATCGCACAGTGATTCATTTTCTAAACAACGTCTGTTTTAATACAAACAAAAAAGAGTTTCATACAAAAACTTCAAGACAAAAACAAACCAATACATCCCAGAAAAACAAAGACAAAGACTTCAATTTAACAAAAATTATATCTTTGATTTCATTAGCAGATCAGGATTGTGAAGGGCAGATCAAGATTTGGTCAAATTGTGAATAAAATACTATGGAGAAAAAATGGCCGGCTCCGATTTTTTTGGCTTTATCTTTTTTTTTGGTTCAATCATAGGTGTGTCCGGGACTAATCCACTTGACATGTCATTCATGCCTTTGGGCCTAACCCAATTATCAAGCTCCGAACTCTGACAACTGGATTTACAACTCGTTCGAGGTTCCCTTGGGGCTATTTTTTTTTTTTTTAATAACTCAAACATAGCCTAGGATGCAAGTCCGAAGTAGAATCAAATCCGAATAAGAAATATCTCATAAAAAAGGACAGAACTATGTGGATCTAACGAAAAATTGAAACTTTCTGCAATCTTTGGAACTACTTGCAGCTGTATATATGCTTGATATATATAACTCAAGTAATATCTGCGTATTAAAATAAATTTTAAAAAACAAAAATAAAGAAATTTGTCCGATTTCCGTAAAAAACAAAAAAAAAACCCATATTTTCTAGCTGCCTTTGGCAGATCTACACCGAATCTGATCTTTTCCAGCAACAAAAAATAAAATAAAAAATACAGCTACAAAAAAGCTGAACAATCAAACATCTTATGGAAATAACGATTTCCAAGGGAAAACTTCAACAACGCGAAATTCCCTCCCCCCCAAAAAAATTGACATTCATAGAAAAAAGATTAAAGGAACCTGATTTCAGATCTTAAATTTTGCAGATCTATACGAAATCATACCGATTTTACATACAAAAGCTTAGCTGAAAAGAGAAATATCAATACGCATGTTTTATAACCGAAGAATTTATATTTTAACCGCACAGACAAGGCAAAAAAGTTTATCAGAGCATACCAAATCGCAAGTTTCAAAACCAGAAAAGGCTGAATTTCATGAAACTGAAGATTTTTCTTCAGAATTCACCATGAAATGTGCAAAATTTTTGAAAAATGTCAGATTCAACAAACTTATGGTTTGTAAGCATGAATTCTAAAAGTACGCAAACAAACTCAACAAACAGAGAGGGAGAGAGAGAGGGGGAAGGAGAGACACAGAGCTCGTACCTGAGCTAGCTGTACAGAAGTGTGTGGCTCTCCTCCTAGGAAGTTTCAAATGAGAAAACAGCAAAATTATAGAGAGAGAGAGAGAAGGGGGGTGGGGGACGCAAAGGAATCAGGGAAAAAAAGTGTGTGGGAGGCAAGAACTGCAAGGCTGCCAAAAGAAAAAGAAAAAGGTTAAATACACTTAATTGATTTGTTTGTATTTGAAGGACAAATTATACTTTATGCCCCAAAATATTTAAGAATTTCCATTTTATACCCTATAAAATTAATTTTTTTACTTTTCCCTCAATGCATTAAAAATATTATAATATAATTTTTCTATTAACTTCCGTTACTTACTCCATCAATATTAACTGGGTATTTTTGATGGAATTTTCAACAAAAACAATAGAACTATATTGATATTGCAATACTATGAACATATTTAGGTATAGTAAAAAAAAAAATTGAATCTTTTAGGGTATAAAGAAAATTTCTTATTATTTTTTAGGGTAGAAAATTTGATTGCCCTTTATTTATTTGTTTTTTAAAATTTTTAATGGCTCACGCAGGCGGAGCCTCACGCGAGAAGTCTCATCGATTTTGGCACCCACTCCGGAAATAATATTTATGTATTTTTTTTTTAAATGGCAAAATATCTATAACTATCAACTGAACAAACGAGTACGTATTCCAGCCGATTAGGGTACAAGAAATACGTATTCGCTGCGAAATGCATCCACGTGGCAGAATTAAATTCCCCGTTAGTTCAAACACTGACCTAGTAACCAATTTTAGTTTTTTACTCTTCCTAAAGTCGGCAGGAATTTTAGGAAAATATTATTTTGATCAAATTTAAGAATTTAATCTGAAAATCGAGTAATGTTATACAACACAAATAAAATTATTAGATTAAAAGTGGGTTTCACTTAATATTAAAATTTATAATTAATTTAATGACTGCATTGAATTAAGTTTCCAAAATAGGTCCATATAAAGTTAGTTTTTTTTTTTTAATTCAGTGTATAGTATGGTATGTGATGTAATGACTAATTTTAATTTAATTTATAGTAATGATAATAATTCATGAATTATTTTATTACTAGTTATTATCTGTGACTGAAGAGACATAGTAATAAAAATTAGTAAACAATAAACATATTTGTATTTATATCTAAAATCAAATCACAAACATAGAAAAAAGTAAAGGAATTTAAATATTGGTTTTGTAGTGGAGGTGAGAGGTGGTAGGCAGTAGTGATGATTGTGGTAGGTGGCAATGACTGTGGTGGTGGTGGCGACGATGGTTGTGTGTGGTGGTAGCGGTGCCGATTCTGATGCCGATGATGGTAGTGGGGGTGGAGGGTGGGACTGGTGGCGGTGGTGGCATGGTGGTGGTGGTGGTCGTAGAGGTAGTGGTGGGGCAGTTTCAAACACTATTTTTTTTAAGTATTTATGAGAAATAATTTTTAAAAAATCACTCTAAACACACAATTTGACGCCTATTTTTCTTATTAAATTTCGGGTGTTAATATTAGCTGTTATATTAACTTTAAAATAAAATTTAAAACAATCTTAACCGTGAATAGTAAAAGTAATTTTATTTATCTTTTGAGATTTGAATTGTAAGCTATTTTATTATATAAACTAGTTTATTAACTGTGTTTGAAGGCACAGAGTAATAAAAAATAGTAAACAATAAATATATTTGTATTTATATTCAAAATCAAATCACAAACATAGAGAAAAGATAAAGAAAATTTAAGCATCGATTAGTAGTGAGGGTGAGAGGTGGTGGGCGATAGTGGTGATGGGGGTGGCAACAACGACGGTGGTGGCAGGGTGGCATGGGCGGTGGAGGCGATGGCGATGGTTACGACGGCAATGACGGTGGTGACAACGACAATGGTAGTGGGGGTGGTGTCGACGACGGCGGTAGTGGTGGAGGTGGCGGTGGAACGGTGGTGGGTGGCGGCAGCAGTGGTGGTGGTGGCGACGATGGTGGTAGGGGTGGCGGTGGCAGTGGTGGTGATGGTGGCGGCGGCGGTGGTGGTGGCAGTGGGGGTGGTGACGATAGAGGTAGTGGTGGGTCGATTTAAAACACTATTTTTTAAAAAAGTATTTATGAGAAATAATATCTAAAAGTATTTTTAAAAATTCACTCCAAACACATCCTTTGAGCCTATTTTTCTTATTAAATTTAGGATGTTAATATTAGCTGTTAGATTAATTTTAAAGTAAAATTTAAAGCGATCTCAACCGAGAATAACAAAAGTCATTTTATTTATCTTTTGAAATTTGAATTGTAAGCTATTTTATTATATAGACTAGTTTATTACATGTGCTTGAAGGCACAAAGTAATAAGAAATGGTAACACAATAAATATATTTGTACTTATATCTAAAATTAAATCACAAACATAAAGAAAAGATAAAGAAATTTAAGCATCGGTTAATAGTGAGGGTAAGAGGAAGTGGGCGGTAGTGGTAGTGGTGGCAGTGACAGTGGTGAGGGTGGCAACTGTGACGGTGGTGGTGTGGCATGGGCGGTGGTGGGGGTGGAGATGATGGTGACGGTGGCAATGACGGTGGTGGTGGCGAAGATGGTGGTAGGGGTGGTGGTGGCAGTGGTACGGTTGGCAATGACAGTTGTGGTGGCCACAATTGTGGTGAGGTGGTGGCGACGACGGTGATGACGGTGGTGGTGGCGACGATGGTGGTGGCAGTGGTAGGGTTGGCAATGGTGGTGGTGATGGCGGCGACGACGGTGGTGGTGGCGGCGGCAGCGAGTGGCGACGATAGAGGTAATGGTGAGTCGGTTTAAAACACTATTTTTTTAATAATATTTATGAGAAATAATATCTAAAAGTACTTTTAAAAAGTTACTCCAAACACATTCTTAGGGCCTATTTTTCATATTAAATTTAGAGTGTTAATATTAACCGTTAGATTAATTTTAAAGTAAAATTTAAAGCAATTTCAACCGCGAATAGTAAAAGTCATTTTATTTATCTTTTGAGATTTGAATTGTAACATACTTTATTATATAGATATCATTAATATATAATTTTTAAGTTTTGTTTAAGTTGTGAGTCTATTTATTTTAATATTAATATAATAATTAACAGTAATGTTATGCTGACTAAATTTTGAGACCAAATTTAGAACTCAAATAACATGACAGCATATTATTTAGTGTCTTTATTGGGCTTTAAATTTGATCTCAAAATTTGGTCAGTGTATCATTACTCCATATTTAATTGAGGTATTAGTGTATGGTACTAAAGTTAAAAAGACAAAAATATCCCATAATAAATATATAGATATATTCTTGCCTTTTTGGATAGTAATGCTTATAGTGTTTCATTTAATACTATTTGGTATTGGTTTAGATTAAGTATGGGGTGTTATATGATATTATAATATCGAAACGGTACGAAAGTATCTTTAAGATGGAAAATTGTAAATTGATTTAAACTTGGTATTAAATGACGGCTGAAGTAATTTAATTCAATCTTAACCTTTAATACCTCAAATAAATATGCTTTTATTATTCTGACAATATAAAAAAATAGAAAAACTAAATAATGATAAATTAGAATAAAACGTTTTGGCCATTAGCTCAAGTTCATATAAAATAAATGAATTGGACAAAACATGATTTATAAAATATTATAAATTTGACTATAAATGATTATAATAGATAAAATATTATTTGTATTTAATTTAGAGACCTTTGGACATGGATGATTCCATGCTACATTAGATTATATTGGATTGACATTTTCCATATCAAACTAATTTCAAGCAAGTTTAAAACTACTATATTAAAATTGTTTGGTTCTCTATATAAACCAAAAACATAACATCATTTGAAAACTCAAAAAATAAATGGACTCAAATTAATATCTAACACGAATAATCAAATTTTCAAAGAATGGACCTGCTTTGTCAGTATTATATAAAGAAAATACTTGATTTATGTAGTTTTCTTTTTTAATTTTGTATTATATGAATCTTTACAAAATTATAAGATTTTTAAATTAGTTTTGTTAGCTAGTAAAATTTTAATTTATGGGAAGACTTATGCAAAATTATTATTCAAAAGTTAGTATGATTTTATAAATTAATTGAGCTAAGTCAAAAAAATTTATATAATTGTTTAATCAAATCAATGCAAAATAAATAATCATGTAATTTTTTTTTTCAATTCATAAAATAAATATGCAGATAGTTAATTCTACATATTCGTAAGGAAACATTACTTATCAACACCACACAATTATCTATAAAAAAATCTCATTGTATCTACATCGGGGCCGAAATTAAAGTTTCCTTACATTCTCTTGGCGCTAAAAAATAAGTTTAATCCTACCAAAGTATTGTAACTATAAAGTACAACAAAAAACAACTAAAATTGGCTATTCCAACATCAAAACATGAGCTTCATTTTCTTGGAGAAAATATTAAATGTAATTATAATATTATTTTGTCATCGTCAATTAATTATGTATAAATATATAAAACTAATAAATTCTATCAAATTCTATAATCACTAATAACTTTTGGACTTGACTATAATATCGAAATTCAAAATTTTGATACCATACTGAAATTTACCACAATTACCTCAACAATAATAAAAATTTTTACAAGTGTGATAAAAACACTTACAAATGTGACAAATTACTCATAAAAGTGATAAATTTTTTTGTACTTCATAAAAGTGATAAAAATAAATACCACGAATGTGATGAAAACACTCACAATAATAGTAAATTAACCACAAAAGTAATAAATCTTTTAATTATAAAATGACCCACAAAAATTATAAAAATGCTATTTAAAGTGATAAATTTTAAAAATATAATACTGAATTTTTTTATGACGGTATCATCAGGGGCGGAGTCAGACATATTCTCCAGTAGGGGCAACTTAAACTATATTAATAATAAAATTTTAAATATTCACAAAAGTATAGTTTTATTAATAGAACACCAATTAAAGACGCAATTCATATACATGAGCGATATACAAAATGAGCCAACAAAAAAACCTCATTATAGATTTATCTATAAGACCTAACAAAAAAATTTTGAACCACAAAATTGGGCTCAATCATATATTAAATTTTAAGAAAAATTTTCATAACTAATTCAAAAATTAATTTGTTCAATCACAAACTTAATATTCATCATTAAATTTTAACAAACAATCGAAACTAACTTAAACTATAATTATTCTACTAAACTAAACCTAGGTATATGAACTATTTAATTTATTTCAATAAAACTATTCAAACTACCAAATCAAAATAATTTAGTCTAATTATAATGGAGGACTACAAGTCCTAATTTCAATTCTACAAATAAAAATAAAACAAATGGGACGACTACAAATCCTAATTCCAATTCAACATATAAAAATAAAATACTAGAGAGGACTACAAACCCAAATATCAATTAAATATATAAAAAAATAAATCACAGAAGAGGACTACAAGCCCTAATTTTATTTCAACATAGAAAAATAAATACAAGACTACAAATTCTAGTTTCAATTCAATACATAAAAAATAAAACATAAGAGATGATTACAAGCCCCAATTTTATATTTTCAATTCAACTTGTAGCAAATAAAATATAACAGAGAGCTACAAGCGCTAATTTCAATTCAATATTTAAAAAATAAACCACAAAAGAGGGCTACAAACCTTAATATTCAATTCTAACATATAAACATAAAACAAAGAAGAGGATTACAAGCCCTAAATTTAGTTCGATATATAAATATAAAACAAATGAGAGGACTAACCTATTTTGTAACATATTAGTTAATTTTTAAATATTCAAATTTTTAATATCATATTCCATTGATATTTACAAGTGAAACTCATATATTTGTCAAAATAACATAACTATCCTTAAATCTTAAAAAAAAAAAGAAAAATCAATAGACGCAAATATCTAATAAATTCTAAATTTTTTAAAATTACACTTAGTCCCTAAAATTTTTTAAAATTTAAGTGGGGGCAACTGGGTACCGTAATTAAGTCCATGAATTTTAAATTCACTAATCTTGTTATCGTCACAACATTCAATGTTTTCTTCTCTTTGTGGTTAATGTAGACCAAATTTTTTTTTTTTTTTGGGGTGCTATTGTTGTGTTGCGACCAATGGAACGTCTCAATCACTACCCGCAATGGTACCATTTTCTACTTTCATGTTGAGTAATAAATATCAGTAGGAGCACTGTTTCAGCTGAAAGGTTTACCAAAGAACTAACTATTCACTACCCGCAACGGTACCGTTTTCTGTTTTCATGTTGAATCATAAATATCACGTGGAGCACTGTTTCAGCAGAAACAGAGGGACCGTGATTCACGGTGTACAGTGTTTCTTCTATCTTGGGAATGAAATGACCCATCGGGCCACGTTTCGGGCCATACTTCCACGAGATGAGATGGCTTTGACAATTTCCACTTTTGAATCTGATGTATTCGTAGTACGTGTCAGCTGTTGGTTCTTCAACTTTATCCTAACGTATAACAATGTGATACAGTGCGATACAATTAGAGTCGTCAATAATATCCCCATATAGGGATTGTGTTGAATTTTAATAAATTAATAAAAAATATATTTATATTAAATTTATTTATTAATTCGTTTTTAATAATTTATGTCACATTAAATTTATGTCGTCATGTATGAATAATATATATTTGATATATAAATGAGTCGTGTTATGAATTTATTTTGATTAATTTTATTTATATCCAATTTATTTATTAACAAAATTATGTTAAGTCCACTAGTTTATGAAGTTTATGACAAAAGGTTGATGTGAGGTTAAAGAAAAAAATAGACTGGGTCTATTTGGTTTACGTCTCAAAAAATAATATTCGAAAATAATTTTTAAGAAAAATTTTAAAAAAATTTGTTGTAATGTTTTCTAAGACGAATAACTTGTTTGGTTATATAATTTCAAAAATAATTTTACAGAACAGAAAACAATAAAACATATTTAGACAACATAAATATATGTTTGGACAATAATTCAATAATTAATAAAAAAAATATAAGAAAGTTATTTTTAGATTGACAGTTTCATAAAAAAAAATTCAATAACCCAAACTTTAAAATAAACTAAACATATTCAATGATCTTTATAAAAAATAAAATCAATATAAAAAAATAGATTTATGGCCTGCACACAGTATACACACACACAAAACTGTGTATATGTACAGATCTAAACACAAATATGTACGTATACACAGATCTACAAGATTCGAGAGAGAGGAGAGTTGTGAAGAGAGAGAGAGGGAGGAGAATTGTGTTGGTCGTCGACCTCTGGTGTCGATGGAGCCCAATTGATCGTAAGTGCTCTAAAGGAGAAGACGTTCGTTTGAAGGAGAAGACGATTTGGGGAGGAGGAGAAGACGTTTGTTGATTTAGGGGTTTTTATACTTTATATATTAAGTGCATATTTTGTACCTAACAGGATTCGAAGGTTGGATCTTATTAATTAGACCCCACATATTTTGTTATCCATGTTTTCCTTCTTTCTAGAAATTGTTCCCAAATTGGCTGAAAACAAGATGGGCTTGTTTTTCATATTTTATTCTTTACATCCCTGTTTTTCTAAAAATTGAAGAACAAAGAATAAAACCAAATAACTTTTTTTTTGTTTTTTAGTATTTTGAGAATAATAAACTGTTTTAAATAACTAAACCAAATAGGGCAAATGTTTTGAGTAAAGAAAATATTACATAATCTAAATAAAACTTAAAAGTTAAAATTCAAATACATATAATCCCTTAGATGAATATGAGATGAGTAGACCCTACTGAAAAATTGATGAGTTCCACTCATCTAAAAGATGATATTTATTTGAGTTGTAATTTTTTTGGGTTTTATTTAGAATTTGTAACATTGCTCTTTGAGTAATATATACATGAACATCGTAACTCACCTCTCTTTTTAGGATTTGACAACGGTATCGTCAAAAAAATTTTGATACCATATCTCCAAAATTTACTATTTTAAAGGGTGTTTTAATAACCTTTGTAAGTCATTTTACAATAAAAAAATTTATCATTTTTTTAGGTATTTTTATTACTGTTGTAAGAGTTTTTGTCACATTTGTGGTAATAATTTTTACCATTTTTTCTATGTACAAAAAAATTATTACATTTGCGAGTACTTTTACCACATTTATAAATCTTTTTATCACTGTTGTGATAAATATTTTTATCATTTTTTTTTATTACAATAGTGGTAAAAATACCTACAAATATAATTAAAATGCCCATAAATATAATAAATTTTGGTATTATATTGAAATTCAAAATTTCTACCATATTCAAATCCCTCTTTTTATTAATGTTATAATTTTTTTCGTATAATTCTTACAAATCCCTCTAATATTCAATTAAATAACATTTTGTTTCGTCGACTACACAAAGGGGTATAAAAGTTTTTTTCAAAACTTATTAAAGCATGGCCAGATTCTAATACTGATTTGTACCGTCGTTTTATATTTCCAATTTCAAGAGATATCTTTGTCATTTGAGCGAATATTATGGTATCCGTGAAGAATTTATCCTTATTTTCTGATATCGTATCTTTCCTTTTAATTGTAACATAACACATGTAAACTTTAATTACGTTCTGAATTCATTTTATTTTATAATTTTGCAATCATTTATTATGAATAAATCAAAGCAAAATAAATAATATACCCAATTTTTATGACAAATAACATTGGGTCTTATTAGTTTTCAACTATGTCATACCTTTTCACCAATATATATATTTTTTTGATTAAAAAAGTTTTGAGTTCGATCGATTTTTTATTATGAAAATTAAATTCTGTTTATTTAACATAATTTTTAAAAATCCCAACTTTTTTATCATGTTTCTTTTGCCATTTAGTTACGAGAACGTCATCGTATGAAAAATTATGGAATTCAATTTTCATATTTAATTACTAATACAAGTTGGTATCCAAAAAAACTTCATCAAAAAGTTTTAAGGATTATTTGAATTATAGTTTTCTTCATTATTCTGGTGCTTAACAAAAATAATATTGATTTTCTATCAAAATTTAATCCAAATCGAACTCAAAAATATTCAATTTTTCGATTTCAGTAGATCTCTTTATTTTTCAGATTGGAGTACCGGGGTTTAGAATTTCAATTCGAATTAAACTTGAGTTCATTAATTCAAAAATCAAGTTTTTCATCTTGAATTCAATTTCAACACCATTTTATACTTGCGCAAAGTGTAGTTTCTTTCTCCATATTCGGGTTGAAGTGGGACCGAATTTTGACGGGTTGAGCCAATCTAGTCCAGTACTCACCCCTAAAAGCTCAACCCCATGATACACTCCGCAAAATCAGCACAAAAAAATAGTATGTAATCAACTTATTAAAAAGTAGAAGATCAAATTGACAGAATTTGCATGACTTTCAAATGTCAAAATACAAGAACATGGTACTTTAGACTTGGTTTGAGATATGAAATTTGGTTATGATGAAGATAGATGGGTTTCTAGATACACAATATTGATCATTCCACATACATAAAAAAGAGAGAAGAGGGAACTATAGTTTAAAACTTGATGAGCCCAAATCTAATAGGGTTAGGCTCAATAAATCAAGTAAATCTAAGTCAGTTAAAAGGCAGGTCAAGTTCAGTCCATGAATTCGACCCAACCCAAAGTCTTAAGAGTCTAAGAAAAATTCGAGCACGTAGTGATAATTATCAGGATACTCACTCTCGAAGATCAAAACACCCTTTAATTGTACTTACCCTTTGTAGCTATCTTCCTTGAAGAATTAGTGTCTTTCCCCTCAAGTCACCGCCTCAACTCAACTAAGGCTCTGTGCCTATAAATTATATGCTCTCTCCATTGAGAGAAACATCTATACACTTCTCTACACACCTCACACATAGTTTTTCTCTGTCCTAGCTATTATATCCCTCTCGGAGCTAACCATTGCTTTCCCTCTCTCTTGTTCATCTTACTCAAGCAATAAAAAATCTCCGGCCATCGTTGTCGTTTTTCGTAATAGAGTAGGTCATCCGGACCGAACCACTATATATCAACGTGTTGACCTGATATTGACTTTATTGTCATTGATTGCTCTTGATGGTGCAAATTAACAAGGGTGAATAGAGTGCGTGGAACCAAAGAAGAATCTAGGTTGCTAATCTTATTATGTCAGTGATGAAGTGTTTCTTAGGGGGGCTGGGGAATTTTCACAGTAGGAGTATAGTGGTTCACAGACTCTGGAGCTCGGTTAATCCATTCTCTAATAGAGGTTCTTGCTCCTTGTTCTCTATTGATTACTCAAATGTATCTTGTAAAATGTATGGTCTAATTAGGGTTTTTATAGGGTCCCCTCCCCCCTCGATGAGGCGTTACACAACATTTGTAAGTCTGCTCCCTGTTCTGTGGGATTTCAGTTGAGATCTTTGGCCATTATTCATGGGATCCTCCTTGATTTTAGGAGAGAATCTTGGTTAGTTGAGAGTTTCGCGCATTGGGCTCAATTTTTGTAGTCATCCAGTTGTTTCCAGGTCGGTTCTATCACGATTTCCCCAAGGGGAGTTCTACCCCTGGTTCTCTGAGTTCCCCGTATCTTTCCTGACCTCCTGACCTGAGCTCACAGCTAGGGCTTGTTTGAGGTATCATCAGTTGCCCCCCAGCCCCTAGTTCAAGCAGGCTTGGTCAGGGATTGAATTATTTCTATTTTTTTTTAAATCGAGCTGGATCTATACGAGACTGTCCAGGCACGTGAGTGAGGCCTTTTTGACAGTTTTTAACAATCATGGCTTCCTTGTTTCCCACGCACGTCTCAGCCCATGTCTCTCAAGTTTTAAATGGTCAAACGATTGTCTAAACCGCCCTATTCCACTGTTCAACTTCCCTGCTGCTTCTCTTTTCTTGTGATTTCTTGGCTTTCTAGTTTGGAGTTCTCTGATTCCTTGTTCAAGATCGAGTTTTGTGGATTCGATTTGAAGATTCGCATTGCTCTCATTCTTCTATTTCGCTCTAGGCTGCCGTTCGTTGCTCTTCCCTAACTAGGTACGCCCTTTTGTCCCCTTTTCACCTTTTCTTGTTCTGGATCCTTTGAATTCGAGGTGGTCATTGCATTTCTGGCTTTTTCGGTTCTTTTACTTTTGGAACCGTGATTACTGCTTGTCTCATCTTCCCCACTTCATGGACTAGTCTTCCATCGTGTGAATCCTTGCTGTTGGAAGCTACTGTGTTGACCCTAGGGTTATCAGGGAGTATGTGATTAGTGTTCCTCCTCTCTACCATTCTTTTAATTTACCTTTCTCTTGTCTAGTCAGGTCTACTCCTTCCAAAGCTATTCGCTCCTCTGCTTCTCTCTTAGGGAAAAGGTCTGCCAAGGAAGACACTGATTTAGTGGATGTGGGCGAGGAAATCGACAACTTCTCTAGTGTAGAGGCTGTTGATGCCGAGAAAAATACTGAGGAACCACCCCCATTGTCTTCTTCTGTGCCCCCTAATCCTAACAAAGGTAAGGGTAAGGTGAGTGAGGTAGGAGTCTTTAACATCGCAGCGGGCACAGGGGCTGCCTTTAGGCATGCTGAGCTTATAGGCCCTAGTGAGGTTGACTCTTCCCTTATAAAAATTCTCAGTGCTCGTTATGGTTTTCCTCCTGGTGTCCAGCCCTGGTGCCTAGATATATACACCTCATATGTTGCCCAAGTTCATAAGAAAGTATGTTTCTTTGTGGCCACTTTTGAGAATGACCTTCGCTTCCCCATGCACCCCTTCATTAAGAGTGTTTTGCAACACTTCAACGTCTGCCCTACTCAGCTCTCTCTTAATTTCTGGACTATACTTGTGGGTCTTCTTGTCTTGTTTAAGATACATGAGCTCGGGGTCCCCAACCTTTCCTTGCTTGTGGATCTTTTTAATGTCAAGCTCACCTTATCAGAGAATTTCTTATATATCTCTAAGCGAACCACGGCTAGACAGATTATTACTCACCTCCTGAGCTCCCATAAGAGTTAGAAGAAACAATTCTTTTTCGTTAGGGGCACCAACTGGGAGTACAACCCTGTTGACAGGACTGATACTCTGGGCATCCCTAGAACTTGGTCCGCCCCTGATAATTTAGGTGAGCCCTTGCTTGAACTAATTGAGTTCTGATTTAGAAATTATCGAGTTGCCTTTTTGACCTTTGCTCTCCTTGTGTTATTTTTTAGGCATTCGACCAAAGCTCAGTGCTGAGGACGAGAGGGTGAAGTGAAAGTTGGAGAAGTATAATCCAGAGAAGTATTCCGAGCTCATCAAGCCCTGGTTCTTAGTAAAATAGGGATTCAGTCCTTCTGAGGTATCGATAGAAGCTCTGCTCCCTATTTCAATTGTCAGACCTGAAGACATAGAAGGTAACACTTTCTGAGTTGATTTCCTTGTCTGCCCTTTTTTTTCCTCTCTCCTATTTAACTTGCTTAGCTCAGATTTCCCAGGCTCCTCCATAATGAAATCTACCCCTGAGGAACTCCAAGCTAAGGTTGACCTACTGAAGAAGAGTAAAAAAAGTGGCAAACGGAAGACTGAGACCAGCTCTAGAGACAACCTCGTTGACAGGGCTAAAGTGTAGAAGTTGGGAGTAGCCTCTTTTCTTTCCTTGAGCAAATGAGGACAAATTCCCTCATCTTAATTTCCCGCCCCTTCTCCTCTTCAAGGGGCCTAGTTTACCTCCAAAAAGACTTCTGAGCCAAGGTGGGCTTCCCCCACCTCTTTTAAGGTTAAGGGAGCCTTGGGGCTAATTACTAGAATTCAGCCAGACTCTGCACCCCTTGAACCATCTGAGCAAACATCCCAGCTGCCTCTCCGGAGACTCAAAGTCGAAAAGAGAGAAAGCGATGAGACTGATGAAGACTCCTTCTTCGACAACGTTGAGTTGGCTACTAGGACCATTTTATCCATTCTCCTTGAATCGGATATCCAGAGGGCTTCTACCATACCCCCCGAGGTCTCTTTCTGCTCAGCTTTTCAAGGAGCAGCCACTGTAAGTATTTTTTACACTCGCTCTTAACTCGGTGCAGTTGTACTATGCTAATCTATATCTATTTCTTTTTTGTTCACAGATGGCTCTTTATTTAAAGAAATTGATGGGCAGAGTCCGATCTTCGGAATACTCTGCCAAAGCTTTGAAGACGTACGAGTTTAAGGTCGTTGAGCTGACCTTTGATAATGAGAGCCTTAGAGCTCAGGTGCAAAAGCTCGAAGAGCAGATGGAGAAGTAGGCCTCTGACCACGAAGGTCTTCAAGCTGCTAAGGATAGGGGTTGAGGAAAGAGAAAAGAAGGTCAGGGATGAGCTGAGGATGACTAGAGAAGAGCTGCTACTCAAAACCAATGCCTGGACCAAAGCTAGCCAAGAAGCCTTCGATGCTCAGAGTTCCCTCGTGAGCCCTAAAAAGAAGTATGTTACCCTGACTGAGGTGAACGAGAGCTTATGTGGCGAGCTCAAGGTGCAGAAGACAACTGTCAAGGAAAGGGATGACATAATAACTGAGCTGAAGGATGATGTCACCACCAAGTGGGCTTCAGGATGGCTAGCCTTTTAGCGCAAAGCGAAAAAGACCTATTCAGACCTCGATTTCGACTTTGCTATCCCTACTGTGGAGGAGTTGGAGGAGACTGACTCAGAGGGAGATGATAACCCCTTGGCTCCTGCCGTTTCTGCTGGGGCTTCAGAAGGCTCTGAAATGTCTTCTCCTGCAGTTGCTCTTAATACTTCATTTTTTGCTGATCTGGTAACGAGAGCTCTGACTGAGATCGAGGCCCCAACCTCCTCGCCTATTCTGGGCTCCTTTGAGATTTCAACTGCTGCCTTGCCAGAAGTGTTGCCTGCTGAGCTACCGAGCTCTTCCTCTGTTCCTGCTGCTGAAGCTATAGTAACTACGTTGCAGGATCCTCTACCTGTTCCCTCTTCAGAAACTTAGGATCTTTTATTTCCTTTCTTTTTTTTTTGAAAAGCGTTTGTAACTTCTATTGGGGAATGTAAACTTGGCCTGCTTTCCTGACTCGTCTGAATGGTAAACGCACTGATTTTCTTCTCTTTCTCTAATTACTTTCTAACACAATCTAGCTCGCTCTTTAATGCGATCTACTCTACTCAATACAATAACATAATCCAACTTGTTCTTCAATGCAATCTACTTTGCTCTTCTCAGATCTACTCTCATTGTTCTGTGGTTAACTGCTCGCGTACTGCTTTGTATTCCCTTTGCCCCCCATTGCTTTGAGGGGAACTGAGTTCCTCTGAAAGTAAATCTATTGGAACTGCAAGTCTGCTGGCTTCCTGAGCTCTTTTGAGAGGAAAGGAATTGCGATCTAACTTTAGGAGATTACTATGCTTGTGTTTGCTTGAAGAGAATATGCTGCTTGTTTGAATAGTTGGGAGCTGCCTTGGAAGGTCCATGCAACCATACGAGCTACACTTAACTCATAAATATCCGATTGTTTGGGATCTCAGAGAGTCTTCCAGGACTGCTGAGCTCTACTATGGACCCACAGTTAATCACCTATCTTATATTGCAGCATATTGCCCTGAACTTCTGCTGGACAGTCGAGGGCTGTTATTGCTTGAGATTGATGAAGAGTATCAAGGGAATGCTGAGGCTACTTGGTCTGGAATCTTATGGATGTTAACCTTCTATTTTTGTACATCTGATTCATGATCTTTTCTGAACTGCTGGTACCAATGTCCAATATTTTTGAATGTAAACTTCGATTTCGTGCTTTGAAATATAATCCTTGTTTTGAAAAGCTGCACACCATTTTTTCAGTCTGTCTGAGTTATAATTGTGATACTGGCACCTCAAAGATCACAAAGCTTATGCAGAGATATGAGTAGACTTCAAAGTAAAGCTCGACCCCAGAGAGAGCATTAGATGATGGACTTGACATTCCTCACAGTGACGAGAGGTTTATTGGAGAAAGTAAGTAACTCGATGCTGAGGTCCCTCGCATGTACATCTATGGAGGCTATGTTGCTGCATACATGAGAACTTTGTTGGAGGAAGAGCCTTTCTGGAAGTCTAACCCGAGGTCCACATAAGGCTTTTTCGAGGAGATGTAACAGAAGGTCCACACAACCATACGATCTGATCTCTCTGGAAAGGCATCTTACCTCCACAGTCAGGGGTTGAGTTCTGCCTTGGCTCATCAAGTGTTGAAAATGCTTGAGGTGAATGAGAAGTATCGAGAAAATGTTGAGGCCATTATTTTCTTCTGCTAATCCAACCTCACCGCAAGAAGTCTCTTTCTCTGGCCTTGTACGAACCTCTACCAAGAAGCCTCTGCTTGTGTTCAGGGCTTGTCTATTGTCTTATCTTTGCTAAGTTACCTTATGTTTCTCTTTCCCCTTTTTTCCTCCCTGCCCCCTTGCCTCGAGGAGTCGTTTAGATCTCCTTGAGGCAATGGGGCTCAGAGCTACCATGTATACCCCTGACTAAGCTCTTACCTCCCCGGAGCTTGAGAACCCTTGGTACTGACCTCCTAGAACTCCATGAGGGTCAGCAGAGCTGACTTACCCCCTGAAAATCTGGTTTCATTCTTAAAAGGTTTCTCCTCATTGTTGGGTGTAAAGACTAGGGTATGGTTGCTTCTAGTGCATCTGCTAGTTTTGCTGGGGATATGGTTCCAGCAGCTGTTTATACTCACGAAGCCTTGTTGTGCCTCAGAAATAAAGTTTCCCTTTTAGTCAGCCCAAAAAAAATCTGAGAAGTCTTTTTCAGGATGTGATCCCACTATTTAAATTATTGAACCCCGTCATACCCAAGGAGAGAATCCGACCTCTTGGACTTGTCTGAGGTTGTATCAAGTCTTCCTTAGTTATTTAATGGCTCATGATTGGTAGAATATGTCATTAACTCTTCCTTTATGGTTTGCCTTCCTTAAATATATCCACTGCCTTAATTTGGAAACCTAAAGGTCCGTCGCATTTGGGCTCGGCGTGCTTCTTGATTCTTTAATATCTTGACTTCTTGATTCCGTGGACATTCATTCCCTCCAAAATCTGTTCATCTTTGCTATCTTTTTCTTACGTCTTCTCTTTGTCTTCCTGCAACTCCAATGGCTGTCCCAATCTCCTCCTATTCCGAGAACGAAGCTCCTGCAGAATTGAGTGGGAGTGGCCGACCCGTTAGTTAGTGCCTTCATCATTGTCGTCCTCAGACTTAGTCAGGATAAATAAGAAGTTCTTTCTTGACGTGGAACTAACTTTGCGAGCCCCATCTCCTGACGAGCCTTGCAATTATCTCCCTCAAGGGGAGACTTGCTTCTTTGAGGGGGCTTTGGACATGGGGCTGTGTCTCCCCATTTATCCCATTGTTGGTTACATCTTGGCTTATTGTGGATTATGCCATTCTCGTCTCTCTCCTAGGGGGTGGGCCACCATGATCAATTTCTTTCTGTTTTGACACTTGTGTGGTGATGACAAATTTTCCACTATAGGAGAATTCTTCTACTTTTTCGACGTCGAGGAGGATGAGGTCCCGTATTTTGTTTGTTTTTGGTGAAGGCACTTCAAGCTGTGGCGTCTGGTGTTTGACCTTTCTTTTCCTCATAAGGGATGGGTCAATCACTTCTTTTACGTTATTGGAGATTCTTGGAGGTCCATAGAGCTGCACTACAGAGAGTGCAGAGTTCCTAGATCTTAGACGAGCTATTCTTACTCAGGTAAGCACCTCGGTAACTTGTATTTGTTCAGGTCTTCTGATGTATTCTCCTAATCGCAGGATTTAATTTGGTTGGTAGGTCTTCCCGAATTGGATCTGTTAGAGGAGATGCGAATTGATCAGATGATAGAAGTTGAGCCTATACCCTACTCTGAGTTGGTGACGCTAGATAACTTGTTTCTATTCAGTGCTATTGGTGCCGCTATGGACTTTGTTTCTTACCTAGATTCTGCTGGTTCCTGTCCTTCTGAATCTGATGAGGTTGAGGTCGTTGGTACTTCCTCTGGGAAACATAAAAGTGGTGATGCCAGTGACTCCTCTTCTTCATCTGGATCTTCTCTGGCTGGCATACTGTTCTTCTCAACCAGGCAGAAACTTGTAAATCTTTTGATAGAAGTCCAGAAGGAAAAGGATGAGCTAAAAGAAGAAAACGCCCGCCTGAAGGAGGAAGTTGCAGAGCTCCAGAGTCGCTTAAAGGGCGAATAAGGACTGAGAATATCTTTTGTAATCTTTTTACTTTTGTACTGCTGTTGGATATATGAGTCTTTGTTCTTATTTAATGGTTACTGATTCCTTTGTAGACTCTTGAACTTGTAATCTTGAACCTTGTTATATGTCTCTATTCTCGGGCTTCTAGACCCTTTTGAGTGAACTTGTAGAGTAAGTTGTGAGCTAATAAGGTTCTTTTTATGAACCGAAGAGTTCATCTTAAGCTATAGAGCTCTTTTTATGAACTGAGTGGCTCATCTTTATTCTATGAGCTGAAGTGCTCACCTTTGTTTTATGAGCCAAAGATCTCATCTTCGTTTTATGAGCTGAAGAGCTCATCTTTGTTTTATGAGCTAGAGAGCTCATCTTCGCTTTATGAGCTGAAGAGCTCATCCTAATTTTATGAGCTACAGAACACATCTTTATTTTATGAGCTAGAGCTCATCTTAATTTTATGAGCTGAAAAGCTCATCTTTGTTTTATAAGCTAGAGAACTCATCTTAATTTTATGAACTATAGCTCATCTTAATTTTATGAGTTAAAGAGCTCATCTTTGTTTTATGAGCTAGAGATCTCATCTTTGTTTTATGAGATAGAGAGCTCATCTTTGTTTTATGAGCTAGAGAGCTCATCTTAATTTTATAAGCTGAAGAGTTCATCTTAATTTTATGAGCTGAAGAGCTCATCTCAGTTTTATGAGCTAAAGAACTTATCTTTGAGTTAGAAGCATTTTTTGCAGGCACATACAAGGGAGGGTTAAAAGTTCCCGGTTTGATTGAAAGAATGATTCTATTATAGAAGATCTTACTCAAAAAACCTCTTAAGGTGTTCTGCATTCCAAGAATGAGGCAGAATTTTTCCTTCCTCAGTTTGCAGCTTATAGTTTCTGGGTTTGATAACCCTTGATATGATATAAGGACCTTCCCAATTTGGGCCTAGTTTCCCATGGGAAGGGTCCTTCCTTGCAAGCAGTAGCTTTCTAAGTACTAGATCCCCTACCTTGTAACTCCTATGCTTTACTTTCTTGTCGTAGTACCTGTCTGTCTTCCTTTGATAATGCTTTATGCGTTGTAAGGCCTCATCTCTCTTCTCATCCAATAGATCGAGATTGAGTGGCAGTGCCTCATCATTATGCCTTACGTCGCTAAACTCAATTCTGGGGGACGGGAGCCCTATCTCCACAAGTGCCACTACTTCAATTCCGAAAGCCAAAGCAAATGGAGTTTTCCGAGTGGCGGCCCTGGCTGTGGTTTTGTAAGCCCATAACACCTCAGGGAGCTACTCCACCCATTTTCCTTTCAGTGCTTCCAGCTTAGTTTTCAAGGTGATTTTTATTGTTCGGATGGTGACCTCTGCCTGCCCGTTGGATTAGGGATGAGCGGAGGCCGAAAAGAAATTTCTTATCCCCAGTTCGGCACAAAACTTCTTGAACTTAGGGTTATCGAACTGCTTTCCATTGTCTGAAATAACTGCCATTGGAATCCCAAACCTGCAGATTATCGACTTCCAAATAAAGTTTTGGATTTTTTGTTTTGTGATTGTTGCCAAAGGCTCTGCCTCTGCCCATTTGATAAAGTAGTCCACCTCAATAATGACGAACTTGTATTGTCCAACCCTCGTAGGGAAGGGACCAAGTATATCTAAACCTCATTGTTGAAAAGGTTAGGGGCTCACTACCAATGTTAGGAGCTCTAGTGGACAGTGGAGAATATTGGCATGTACTTGACAATCTTTACATCTCTTGATCAGATCTGTTGCATTTTTGAGCATAGTGGCCCAGTAGTACCCCTGCCTCAATGTTTTTCCTATTAGGGCCCGAGCTCCAATGTGATTGCCGCAGACTCCTTCATGGATCTCTCTGAGTATGTAATTAGCATCTTCATCTCCCACACATTTGAGTAGAGGTGTCGAAAATTCCCGTTTGTATAGGTTTCCCTGTAAAATAAAAAATCTGGCCGACCTGATCCTTAGCCTCGCAGCTTCTTTGGAATCTACCTGCAAAGTCCCATTTTGAAGATACCCTCTGATGGGGTCCATCCAACTTGGTGGTGCTTGCACAGACAGAATTTCTTCATCTTCAATGCGTACAGATGGTTCTGCTAAATGCTCCACTGGAATTAACCTATCCAAATTCTCCTGCAAGACTGTTGCCAACCTTGCTAAGGCGTCTACTCTCGAATTTTTGGCTCTAGGAACGTGCTTGACCTTGACTTGCACAAACTTCTTGATCAATTTTTGTACCTTTTTAAGGTAGAGAACCATTGTCTCACCCTTAGCCTCGTATGACTCCTCTACCTGTTTCACGACAAGCTAGGAATCGTTGATGATCTCTGGCTGCTCTACCTTTATTGAATGAGCAAGGTTGAGCCCAGCAATGACAGCTTCATATTCTGCCTCGTTGTTTGAAGCCTTAAATTCAAATCTGAGGGCGTATTCCACGTCTATTCCATCTGGAGAGGTCAGGATCAATCATGTGCCGCTTCCTTGGGCATTGACAGCTCTGTCTACCAAAAGTTTCCATACAGGAAGGTCAGGTATTAGCAGTGTGGCTTCCGCGGGTGTTACTGCGGTGAATTTTGCGATGAAATCTGTCAAGATTTACCCTTTGACTGCAGTCCTTGGCTTATACCTAATATCAAATTCACTGAGCTCTATTGCCCACTTAACTAGCCTTCCTGAAGACTCTGATTTATGTAGCACTTGCTTCATTGGCTAATCTGTTGAAACCTCGATAGTATGAGCCTGAAAATATGGCCTAAGTCTCCTAGCCGTAGTCACCAGGGCCAAAACAAGTTTTTTTATCTTTGGATATCTCTCCTCTATCCCCCTTAGAGCTCTACTATAGTAGTAAACTGGTTGCTGAGCTCTGTAAGCACTTCCCCTTCTAAGGGGCTTATCAGGACAGAGGGAGAGTTTAGGTATTCCTTTAGTGCTTTGAACGCTTCCTTACACAGGGTGTCCCATTGAAATGCCTTCTTCAAGACTTGAAAGAAAAGTTGGCACTTGTCACTTGATTTGGATACAAAACGACCCAAGGCGGCTATTCTTTCTGTCAGGCGTTAGACCTCCCTGATGTTGGACGGTGGTCGCATATCCAGAACTGCCTTAACCTTTTCTGGGTTAGCTTCAATTCCTCTGTTGTTGACTATGAATCCTAGAAAATTTCCTGCTGATACCCCAAAGGTGCACTTTGGATGGTTGAGTTTCATCTTGTACTTCTTGAGGATTTGGAATGATTCTGTTAGGTGTTCGATGTGCAGCTTTGCCTTCAATGATTTTACCACCATGTCGTCGATATAGACCTCCATGGATGTTCCAATTTGTTTCTGGAACATTCTATTTACTAGGCGCTGATAAGTGGCTACAACATTCTTCAATCCAATAGGCATGACCTAGCAGCAGTAAGTTCCCTGTTCAGTCACAAATGATGTCTTCTCCTAGTCTGCTGGGTCCATCCTGATTTGATTATAACCTGAGAAAGCATCTATGAAGCTGAGAGCTCATGCCCAACAGTTGCATTCACGATCAAGTCGATTTGAGGTAAGAGAAAGCTGTCCTTGGGCCATGCTCGATTGAGATCAGTGAAGTCAATGCAAAGCCGCCATTTTCCATCGGTCTTTTTGACCAGCACCACATTCGCCAACTAGGTAGGATAATCCACCTCTCTGATGGTTTTGGCGTGAATGAGTTTACTGACCTCCTCGTTAATTGCCTTCTGGCATTCTGGAGTAAAACTTCTCTGCTTCTGTTTAACAGGTTTACAAATTGGAATCATGCTTAGTTTGTGTGTGATGACTGAGGGGTCAATGCCTTCCATGTCCTCTTGCTTCCAAGCAAATACCCCCATATTTTTCCTCAAGAACTGGGTGAGTAGGTTTTTCATTTCTCTGCTCAACTTAGATCCCATAAAAATAATATGTTTTGGCTCTTCATCGAGCTGGATTGACACTAGCTCTTCTGACGACATGGGCCTAGTGTCTAGCTCATCCCTCATGTCAAGCTCATCTAGTTGGATATTTTCAACCTCTTTCTGCTTCACTGAGGCCATGTAGCACTCCCTAGTTATTCGCTGGTCTCCTTGGACCATCCTAATTTCATTTTCTGTAGGAAATTTTACGACCAAGTGATATGCTGAGGGGATAGCCTTCATTGCATTGAGAGATGGTCTCCCAAGTAGCATATTGTACGCAGAAGGGGCGTCAACCACCAGGAATTTTACAGCGGTGGTGGCTTGGCAAGGAGGGTCCCCCATGGTGAGCACGAGTTGGATAGATACCAGGGGTAGCACCCTCTCCCCTGAGAATCCCATTAAGTGAGTACTTACTGGCTCAAGCTTCCCCCTTCCTATACCCATTTTGTCAAATGCAGAGGCGAAAATGATGTCGGCCAAGCGCCCATTATCAATTAGAACTTGATGAACTGTTTGGTTAGCCACAATGACTCTTACCACCAACGGGTCATCATGGGAATGCTGGCAGCCTTCCAAGTCTGAATCTAAAAAAGTGATGATTGTGCTTAGCCGAGGTATTTTGGATACGGTGTGCACTTTCAGCACTTCGTATGCTTTGATCCTGCGTAGGTGTGCTTCCCTAGCTGCACTGGATTCTCCATCGCCAGCAAATCCTCTAGATATTACTTTGATTTCCCCTAAGGGTTGTTGATGCTGCGCAGGGGCTTACTGCTGAGGTGTCGGTGGTGGTGGAGCCTTGTTTTGGTTGTCAAGGGCGACAAATCGTCATAATTGTCCCCTCTGGATCAGGAACTCGATCTCCTTCTTTAGCTGAATGCAATCGCCGGTGTGGTGACCATGATCCCTATGATACTCGCAATACTTCGTAGGGTCTCTTTTAGCTGGATCTGCCTTCATTCGTGGAGGCCACCTTAGGAATTTCTCGTTCTGCACCTCATATAGGATCTGGGATACTGCTGCAGTGAAAGGGGTGTATTGCTGAGGTGCATACCTCGGCTGTAGTTTAGGCTGCGGGGGTCCTAAGCGGCCCCTAACGTTCTCCCTTCTTTTTGGGGATCATTCTTTATCTTTTCTGGGAGATCTATCTCTCCTTGGAGATCTATTTTTTCCCTCTCTCTCCTGGGACTTTGGTTCCTCTTTTTCTCTTCCTTCCCCTTATCTCTGTGTGCGGAAGAACTCTTTACCTTAGAAAGAAGAGCTTATTCGCCGTTTATGTATTTCTCTACTTTGGTAAGC
Organism: Ilex paraguariensis; assembly: GCA_963454935.2. Taxonomy (NCBI): domain Eukaryota; kingdom Viridiplantae; phylum Streptophyta; class Magnoliopsida; order Aquifoliales; family Aquifoliaceae; genus Ilex; species Ilex paraguariensis. The sequence continues at coordinate 719,814 of CAUOFW020001859.1, read as the reverse complement.
ACCTCGACCATGCTTACCTACAGATTTTTTGATATGGAGAATATCAAATCTTTCGATTGCATCCCTAGACCAGCTATAATGGCAGTGATGGCGAATTTTTCGTCTGGGACAACCACCTTTAACGATTCCGAATTAAATCTTTGGACATAAGACCTGAGATTTTCTTGAGGTCCCTATTTTACATTCAAAAGCTGATAGCTCGGCTTTCTATAGGTCCGAGCCCCTATGAAGTGGGATACAAAGGAAATGAAAAGTTCTTTGAAGGAAGAGAATGAGGCCGGAGGGAGCCTGTTAAACCACACCAAGGCTGAACCCTTCAAAGTGATGGCAAAGGCTCGACAATGTACGGGGTCCTGGTACCCGTGCAACTCCATCAGGTTTTTATAAGTATTGAGGTGGTCCATGGGATCCCTGGTTCCATCAAAGGACTTTATTTGTGGCATCCTGAACTTTGGTGGGAGGAAAAAATGCAACACTCCAGGTGTGAATGGAGATTCAGTCTGCTACACCAAGGCATCCATTATAACTGGAGCTTTACTTCTGACCGTTTCCTTCATGTGTCTGAGCTCCTGTTGGATGCCCTTGAAGCGTTGCTCCTAATATTGTTCCCTTCTTTCCTGCTAATAAGGGAATACATCATTCTTTTCACCTTCATGGTTTTGACTTTGTACCTCCTCATTGAGGCCATTCCTAGGGGTAGTTGGGGAACCTACCCCAAGGTTTGGCTCTTCTCCTGTCCTTCGTTGTCTTCTCTGAGTGGATCAAGGTCCTGTTGATCCCTGTGATGGGGATTGTTCTAACTTTCTTGGGCCGGATGTGCCTCCTATGGGCGCTGTAAGAGCTTCAAAAGCTCTTCATTTTGCTTTATCAAGTGCTGATTGACGAGGTGAACGGACTCCATCTCGTTATTTGTGGGGGAATTCTCCATGGGAGTATCAGTTTCTAGGACGTTCTTGGGGTTGTCTGCCATTGGTGGCTCCCTGTTGATCTTGCATTCGAGGCGAATTTGTTTGGCTTTTGCTCATATTTCGTGTTGATACCATCAGTCACTGAGAGATCAGCTTATTTGTAACAGGAATAGTTGTTCCCACAGACGGCGTCAAACTGATGGTGCAAACTAACAAGGGTGAACAGAGTGCGTGGAACCAAAGGAAAATCTAGGTTGCTAATCTTATTATGTCAGTGGTGAAGTGTTTCTTAGGGGGGCTGGGGAATTTGCACAGTAGGAGTATAGTGGTTCACAGGCTCTGGAGCTCGACTAATCCACTTTCTAATGGAGGTTCTTGCTCCTCGTTCTCTATTGATTACTCAAATGTATCTTGTACAATGTATGGTCTAATTAGGGTTTTTGTAGGGTCCCCTCCCCCTTCGATGAGGCGTTGCACAACATTTGTAAGTCTGCTCCTTGTTCTGTGGGATTTTAGCTGAGATCTTTGCCCATTATTTATGGGACCCTCCTTGATTTTAGGAGATAATCTTGGTTGGTTGAGAGTTTCGAGCATTGAGCTCAATTTTCGCAGTCATCTAACTGTTTCCAGGTCGGTTCTGTCACGATTTCCCCAATGGGAGTTCTACCCCTGGTTCTTTGAGTTCCCCGTATCTTTCCTGACCTCCTGACCTGATCTCTTAGGGCTTATTTGAGGTATCATCAACTCTATTAATTGTCCATTAATTACATTTTGTCACACTCAACTAATGATCAAACATAAGACTGCTTTGTGCATCATCAAAACTCAATTTAAACTCTAAATCTAAATAAAAGTCAAACTATGATATTAGTTAAAGAGATGATTAATAAACAAGTTAATTAAGACGGTTATTATTAAGTGGGGCCACCTCTCGCTCATACTAATCCAAGACGGAAAGGATCCTTCACATGGACCCATCAAATATTAGCTCATGACGACCAAATAAAACAACAAAGGTGTGGCGTCCCAGAAAGAACGTGTTCTGTTGCTGTTTTTTTCGTGTGGTAAATTCACATTGCAACAAGGCACTAGGAGGTGAAATAGATGGATACCCACCTATGATTCGGTCCAATTTGAGGTCTGGACTTTGTGGCTATGCGGTTGTGGACCCCCAACGAATCCCAATTCTCCACCGTCATGTCTTTGTCACCAGCTAATGGTCCTTTGCATCAATTCACTAGCATCACTATAATAACCAAATTGTTGTTGATACCTTATTACAAGTCAACCCCCAATCATGGGATAAAAAAAAAAAATTCCATTTTTCTTTCTTCCAATTTCTAGAATCATTTACCAATTGCCATATCTAAGATTTGTATAGAGATTTTATGATATTCAAGCTGGAGTTACACCAAAATAAATAAATAAAATCCAACTTGGTTTAAGTTTTGATAATATTCAGACTGAGTTATCGATTTTTTGAGACCCAACTCGATTTAGTGAAGATGGATAGAATCCAATTTAAACAAAATTAAGAGTCAAACCTAAAATTTGGACCCAAGAATTAAATACCCTTTTAACTCAATTTTTAATTTGAGTTGTGTAACTTGACTTGAAAAATATTAAGAATTGACAGCATCTGATTTTAATAGTTTGGGTTGAATTTGTTCGGACTATATGTAGGTGAAGGACTTTATATTTGGGTTGAGTTCGAATTAACTGTTCTGCCTCCTTAACCCATTCAAATTACACCTTGTACCTTGAGGAAAATGGAAAGCCATAGTGGAATTGTACGTTATGCAATAGTCTCTATTGGGTCAATTTCAAATATTGGGAGAGGGTTTTTGAATTGTATACCCAATCAAAGATTGTAACGTGGGGATGTGTGTGATGTTATAGTCATGTGAATCATATGAATTTAATTGAGTCTTCGTATGTAGGGACAAGTTTAATGAATATAATGACCTAATTGTAGCTGATACGTAAATACCAGTTGAGATACTAATGGATTTTTAGTTTAATGGTACTCCTTACTTTATGAAGAATTTATCTTTTTGAGATCAAGAGTTCAAGTTCCCTTCTCTTAAAAAAAAAGAAAAGTAAATACTAGTATCAACCCCCCTCTCTCTCTCTCTCATGAAAACACAAAACAAACTTAATAAATTTTTATTTCTCTTAAATTTGATTTGTTGTTATTTAAGTACAAAATACTAACCATACTATTCATTCTAATAAAGGATTTTAAAATAAAAATTAATTTAATTTCCAAAAAATCTTTTAATAAAGTTGTTATCAGTAACAAATAAAATATAACAAAAATTTAAGTGAGAGCTGAAAATATAAACAAGTAAAAGATCTTAAAAAAATTAAAAGATAGTGAAATAATTTAAAAAAAAGATAAATAATGAATGTATTTATAATAATATATAGTCAGCCATCTAATATCACAATTTCAGTGAAGAAACAAATAAGAACATAAAAATATTAATAAAGTAATACATTATAATCCTATAAAAATATTTATGATCAAAAGTTATCCTATCAACTAAAATATGTTAAGCATAATTTGGAGATAAGTTTTATTACACAATGCATTTTAAAACCGCACACGTATCAAACACTTTCACCAGAACTCCATCATTCCATCAAAGAACTAGTCTATCGGCTGGAATGGCGGTGGATCGAAAAAAAATGAATGGTCGTCCAAACTAATTCCGTTTGTATTAGGGATGAATTATACGTATTAGATGGTGAATGTATATGAAAATATTCATATAAACCCGCATGAAGATGGAGGCGAGAATAGAGTAAAACTCATCTCCGCCCTACCTCCGTCTGTTTCGTTAAACTCGTAATATATATATATATATATTAAACAAAATAATTAAGCGAAACACACATTTATTATACATATTATTTTTATGAATTTTTATGTTTAATCTATTTATTATGTAATGAATTTTCATCATTCTTACAAATATTTTTGTGAGGTTTAATGATTTTTTTAATTTTTTTTTTTAAAATTATAGAAATTAATTGTTATAGATATGGATGGTAGCAGGGATGAAAATCAAAATTTATCTATGAAAATTAAAATTTCTCCCACTAATAGAGATGAACCAAAGATAAATAAATATTTTTGAAGTGAATACAGGATGAAGACTACTCTCTCACCTCCACTCCGGTCCATTGCGATCCCTATCCATCAGTCAGCTTCAGAAGCTCACCAAATTCAACTGTTGAAAGTTTAGTCCGCGTCCAAGGACACAAAATTTGGGGCGATGGGTCTTAGTTCCGCCTTGTGCTTTGGACAATCTTTCATATGAATAAGGTGTCTTAAAAGTCTAGCTAATTTGGAGTCTTCCCCTCAATGACATTTAATAACCTTGTTGAAGCTGTCAAAGTTAGGCTTTACAACACATCATGAAGCAATTTATTTAGTTGGTACGACCATAGTGGGAGACTCAATTATACATAATAGATCGCACTTAAATTTGAAAAAGTCTTAGTTCTCTTTTCACGGGGTTAGTCCAATTTCATGTGAGGAGTAAACAAAAAAGGAAAAGAAATCAAAATCGATTTAGAACAAACTTTCATGCTGTCTCTTCAATTCTTTTCTTGACACATGATCCATCATTAATGAGTAAAAAACCCACTTGAATGTATAATAAATGATGTGGAAATGAAGAAATTGAAGAGAAAGCGTACCGGTTAGAAGGGATCGAACTAGAGAGCTCCTGGTACTGCACAACATATATCAACCATCTCGGGTGGACCTGTGGTCCACTGAAGCTTAACCTTTGACCACTCTCATAAGTCATGAGCATGGCCCAATCATTGGGCTTATGTTTTCAATTTTTCATACATAAATTGTCCGAACAGTGTATGGCTTGGACCCAAGCCAATCTACGAGTCCAACGTTATAATATAAGACCTGATTGTTTTTGGGCTAGGCTTCCTGGGCCATACGTGCCACCCAGCCCATATGCCCACGAAAGGAAACACCAAATAAATTCATTCAGAAAATCTTCGAAGGAAATTTCAAAGATTGAATATTCGCACAGAGCTACAAAGGGAAAGGGGGACGTTGTCTCTGTCAGATGAAAAATCTACTTTCATCCCCGTTATCTTAAACTAGTTACACATTCTCCACTGTCGCCTAGGCTCGATACATACCTCGTATCGTCGATGAGGTAACATTTTTTTTTTTTTTTGTTGGATACTATTACAGGGATAGGGATGATGAAGTTCTTAGCAACTGATGGCTTTACCCATTTCTTAAGTCTGGGAACCCACTGAAACAATTAAACTGTAAACTGGGGAAGAGTGGAGGGGGGAGAGGTCAACAAGAAACCACCACCATCCCNCCTCCACTCCGGTCCATTGCGATCCCTATCCATCAGTCAGCTTCAGAAGCTCACCAAATTCAACTGTTGAAAGTTTAGTCCGCGTCCAAGGACACAAAATTTGGGGCGATGGGTCTTAGTTCCGCCTTGTGCTTTGGACAATCTTTCATATGAATAAGGTGTCTTAAAAGTCTAGCTAATTTGGAGTCTTCCCCTCAATGACATTTAATAACCTTGTTGAAGCTGTCAAAGTTAGGCTTTACAACACATCATGAAGCAATTTATTTAGTTGGTACGACCATAGTGGGAGACTCAATTATACATAATAGATCGCACTTAAATTTGAAAAAGTCTTAGTTCTCTTTTCACGGGGTTAGTCCAATTTCATGTGAGGAGTAAACAAAAAAGGAAAAGAAATCAAAATCGATTTAGAACAAACTTTCATGCTGTCTCTTCAATTCTTTTCTTGACACATGATCCATCATTAATGAGTAAAAAACCCACTTGAATGTATAATAAATGATGTGGAAATGAAGAAATTGAAGAGAAAGCGTACCGGTTAGAAGGGATCGAACTAGAGAGCTCCTGGTACTGCACAACATATATCAACCATCTCGGGTGGACCTGTGGTCCACTGAAGCTTAACCTTTGACCACTCTCATAAGTCATGAGCATGGCCCAATCATTGGGCTTATGTTTTCAATTTTTCATACATAAATTGTCCGAACAGTGTATGGCTTGGACCCAAGCCAATCTACGAGTCCAACGTTATAATATAAGACCTGATTGTTTTTGGGCTAGGCTTCCTGGGCCATACGTGCCACCCAGCCCATATGCCCACGAAAGGAAACACCAAATAAATTCATTCAGAAAATCTTCGAAGGAAATTTCAAAGATTGAATATTCGCACAGAGCTACAAAGGGAAAGGGGGACGTTGTCTCTGTCAGATGAAAAATCTACTTTCATCCCCGTTATCTTAAACTAGTTACACATTCTCCACTGTCGCCTAGGCTCGATACATACCTCGTATCGTCGATGAGGTAACATTTTTTTTTTTTTTTGTTGGATACTATTACAGGGATAGGGATGATGAAGTTCTTAGCAACTGATGGCTTTACCCATTTCTTAAGTCTGGGAACCCACTGAAACAATTAAACTGTAAACTGGGGAAGAGTGGAGGGGGGAGAGGTCAACAAGAAACCACCACCATCCCTAAAAAACGACCCCACGACCACCACCACCCATAACCACTTGCAACAAACCTGCGGGGCTGGCCCAACAGTATGGAAAAAAAAAGTATAGATTTTAGGTCCAAAATTTTAAAATGGTTCTATAATTTTAGGAAATCTATTACTAATATGCAACAAAATTAAAACATAATTACTGATATACAACTGCTTTGAACATATTTACTAATCTATGACAATTTTAAAAGCAGAATTTATAAATTCGATTTTATTTAAAAGCAGAATTAACAAATACGACTTTATCTTGTAAAGCGGAATCAATAAATCAGATTTTATGCTTAAAAGCGTATTTGTAAAAAAACGCCTTTTACTTGAATAATTGTATTGTACAAACGTGCTTTAAAATGGAAAGCGTATTCTCTAAGTCTGCTTTATCAAATGAAACGGATTTAACGATTCCGCTTTCATTTGGATACACAACCTCACACCAGGGCCCCTTTCTGTTATTTCACCAGTTTGCCTCTCTCTCTTCTCTTCTTCTTTGCCTCTCTCAAATCTTATTCTTTCTTCTCTCTTCACTGATTCCTCGCCCCTCTTCTATTATTGTGTTTGATTTCGCCATCCCCTAAGCTCAGGCCTTAAAATGCACACACCCTATTGAGAAAATTCAAGCGTAGCCCTAGCTTGTTCAAAAAAGACAGTTGATGTCTTCTGCAATAATCGGCCGTGAGATTCGCCTGAGACTCCTTTCCAAGCCCATATTCAAGGTATCAGATTCTCAATAGGCACTAGATGATAGGCGTGTTTTGTCAAATGAAGCAGTAAACTAGTACACACCCGTGGACTAGGTCTGAAACAAGGAGAAGACAGGGGGGTTCACTTGTTGAACAGAAATAGTCTGTTTGACCAGGTATGCTACATTGAGTCTATAATTCAGAAAAATCCTAAGTTTAGAAAAATTTCCCTATTGCCCAATCCCCATGAATGTTCAATTCAGAAATCCCCAAGTGTAACTGTCATCTTTCAATCTGTATTGGAGAACCAATTACTGTGTGATCCCCCCATTGCCCAATCCCCGTTGAATTCAGAATTTCTCTAGTGTAAATACAAAATTTCAATCCTCATTGCCCAAGAGTAATTTAAATTGCATCCTTACTTTAGAAATATACAGTGTGAAGGTATAATTTTATTTAGAAATTTAATTTCAACTCATGCATCTTGAATATCTTTTTTGTAACACACTTCTCCAAAATTTTGATGTACTGTTAATTCTTATTTTTCATCAAACATATTATCAGCAAATAATATTATTTTTACAACATGCATAATATTTTTATAGGGAGATTTTTGCTTTCCATAGGGTAGTCTATGATGTAATAAATCGGGTTTGTAAACTTGAAAATGCGCTTTACTACATATGGGCCTGTTAAAGCATCCATTTGACTACTAATCACAATTGTGATACGAAAACTTTTACTTTGCATCACACCTCTATTGATTTGCTGATAATAACAGCGGTACATAAAAAAAAAAAAAAAGAGCAGTGGTACATCAGAGCAGAATTTAAGGATAACACATGGATGTCCAATACCAAAGAAGAATATGTAGAGGCCGCAAGGTTAATGGTTCAAAGAAACCACAGTGATCATAATATTCATAGCCAGGTAGCACTACAGCCTTAGATGTGAAATATATATAATTTCTCCAATGAACCAAAACAATGTTGGTTCCCTAATTGACATTCTTTTTTAGATCAGCCAACGAAGTTCAAAACTATCCCAACATTTAGATGATGATAGGTCCATAAATAACGAGATTAACATTATGAGATTTTACACAACAATCAAAATGCACAAATAGTATGTGTTGTTTATATTTGTTTACCTATTACTGCTATGCACACCACTATATTTTTTTTTCGGTAAGTAAGATGAAATTTCATAAACTGAAAGGGGAAATATATAAAAGGTGACTCGAAGGGATGAAAGATCTTCTAGACAGTTGGACAGAAGATCCTCCTTCCCATTGCAAAAAGAACATAAAAAGATTACAAAAAAGGAGCAAACAAAAGGATTACAAAACAGAGAAGTCTGCACAAAACAAAACAAAGCAGTCCAGCAGTAGTCCAGCAACACCATCTAGCACCAAACCCAACACAAACAGCAACAACAAAATAGTCGCCAATTAGAACACACAAGCAACTCATCACAACCCAAGGCAGGAAGCTTCTTAGCCAAAGAAAAGGATTACAAAAACAGAGTAATTTGCACAAAAATAAGGGCAGCAGTCCAGCAGCCATCTAGCATCAGACCAGCAGCCAGCACCATCCAACACCAAAGCCCAGCACAAACAGCAACAACAAAACAAGCCAACAGTCGCCGAACAGTAGACACACAAGCAGCACATCACAAATAGACAATAAACTTCTCAGGACTAAGAAAACCCTCAAGGAGGATAAAAAATATCCAATGGCAAGGCCCATTATTTTTGCAACCAAAGATTAGGAACAATTTTTTTTGTAACCCCTGCTCAAGCAATCTAAATTTTCATTTAATTTCAATTCATGCATCTTGAATATCTTTTTTGTAACACATTTCTCCAAAATTCTGATGTACTATTAATTCTTACGTTTCATCAAACATATTATCAGCAAATAATATTCTGTTTTGTTCTATCCTTAAAAGGTTATATATGTGCTGAAATATTTTATGTGTTGTTAATATTTGCTTACTTATTGTTGCTATGCACACCACTATGGTAGTAGTCTCAATTTCCCTTCAATCAAAAAAAATACTTTTGTAGTGTGTACAGTCAATTTCTTACTTCTTTTGATACAATAAACAAAATGATTTTATGCGCACATAGGCAGGTTAATCTTGTGGTTATTAGCCATAGCATTTTACCTTTGTACTAGGAATGTTCCATATGAGTTTAATTCATTTATAGTATTCTATGGTTCATGTCTAGGAACATCTATTTATGTATGTGTACTAGAGTGGTGTCAATTTTAACTTTGTATGACTTGTATTCCTTATATCTCCCAATAGCTTTTGTGGGACCCAACTCTTTAGAAGTCTATCATTGGAACTAATGTCCTTTACAAGCCTGTAAGGCTTGCTGAATTTCAAGTTGATGAGCTATCTCAGATCTGCTATTCCATCCACTTAGCTCTCAAAAACTATAGTTTTATAAGTGATGAGAAATGTAAGTTCATAGACAAGATAGAAATGTCAGTTCAAAAGCTAGAGTTTCATAAGTGATGAGAAATGTAAGTTGATAGACAAGATAGCCCAAACATTTTATTCCCTTGTGAGTGTGTATTGGCTTATACATTTTGTGTCATGTCCATTAGTTTCCCAAGACCCATTGCTTCTCATTTAAAATTAGCATTCCTATCCAAAATTTGTCCAACCACTAAACAAAGTTTTAGACAAAAAATAGGCATAAAGCATGACCTCATATCATCGTCAATCTTATCCACTTTGTAAGTATGTTAATAGGTTTAAAAGCAAAATATGTCATGCTACCCAAGGCTGTAATTAAAATATAAAAATTATTTGATATTATAATTTTTATTGAAGGTATAAAATGTCGAGGAGATGCGCTACAGTAATGTGCTATTGGGGAGGTAATATTATATACAATGAATGTTGCTTATCATACAATAGAAAACCTCAGCATTGTATAAAGTTAAAACACGAAACTACATATGATGAATTGTTGAGACATATGTACATAATAATGCAGCTGGATTTTTCGACATCATGACTACAACTAATATGTCGGTTTTCAACATTTTTGGGGGATCACATGCAATAGTAAGTAGAATTTCAAATAAAAAATGATGACGGTGTGATGACGATGTTGGATGCTGTATTTGAGAACCAAGCCCTGAATAATATTGATTTGTACATACATGTCGAGCACATCTAACAGTTTCCTTAGCCAATGATGAATGATTATGACCCATATATCCAATTCCTTACACAAGAGAGCATCAATCCATGTACTAGTGACCCTGCACTTGTTAACTCTTACTATGGTGAAGGGAGTAGTCATTATGTGCATGACTTTATGTCGGACGATACTTTTGCAACAGAGTTTATTTCGGGGCATAAAATTCCGGAGGCCGAGCCTTATGTGCCAGAATTGCATATAGGGTCTAGTACGCAGATGTCAATATTTTTGGGATACACCATATCTTCTTCGAATGATGGTATCTAAGCTTATATTGAAACAAGGACCAATGTTATTCGAAATCTGGTTCAATTAGACGGTGATATGTTGGCAAGCAATATAATGCGTGCAGTTGATCGTGCAGAAGACACAGACGATGAGGATGAGGAGATTACATTGTTGGACGACGTGAAAAACATTAATCATGACGTTGACGAAAATGACCCATCAATTATTGTGCAAGACATTATTCGTATGCATGATCCGTCATCCGCTTTCATCACCAATGATGAACTTCTCCAATTATCTCACCTTAACAATCAAACACGAACTATGTTGTGGGATGTTGATAGGCCTCAGTTATCCATCGACCCCATCTTCAAGGGTAAAGCAGAATTTCAAGATGCAATGAAGATTTATTCAATCTACAATTATGTCCAATTCGAGGTTGTTGAGAGTGAAAAAAAGTTACTAGCTGTGCGGTGTAAAAAATACCACACATGGTGCAAGTGAAGGTTTCGTGCTTGTCAAAAGAAAATGCATGCGATGTATCAAATTACAAAATATGAAGGTCCACACCCTTGTCTGCATGTGTCAACTACACAGGACCATGTGCAATTAGATTCTCAAATTGTTGCACCCCGAATAAAAAACCTTGTGAGGGCAGATCCATCTTTGAAGGTTCTTGTGATAATAAAACACATTGCTAATTTGTATAAGTATGACATTTCGTATTGGAAAGCAAAACAAAGTACGATAACAATGATTTTTGGCAACTAGGATGAATCATATTCTATTTTGCCGAAATTCCTTGTTGCATTGCACAAGTATAATTAGGGCACAATAGTCAGATGACAATTGGCCGATGACGGCTGTATTTAATAGAATCTTTTGGGCATTTAAACCATTTATTGACGATTTTTGACACTATCGTCCACTCATAAGTATTGATGCCACATTCCTATACGGGAAGTACAAGGGGAAGTTGTTAATTGTTACGGGCCTCGATGGGAATCATCAAATTTATCCTCTCGCCTTTGCAATCGTCAATTAGGAAAACATAGATACATGGGGTTGGTTTCTTGGAAGACTTAGACAAGATGTTGTTGGGGATCGTCCAGGCATATGTTTACTATTTGATCGCAATCAAGGTATAATTCAATCAGTAGCTGCTTATGGTTCCGGATGGCAAACATCGTATGCATACCATCGATATTGCTTACGACATGTCTATAGTAATTTCAACAGGAAGTTTCATAACTCACATCTTAAACGACTAGTATAGGATACTGGTAATGCACATCAAATTCACAAATATGACAAGATTATAGCAAAAATCAAAAAACTCAACCCATTCGTAGTTCGTTGGCTTGATCAGATACTAACAGAGCAGTGGGCACTTGCATATGAAGGTGGGAGATGTTATGGAGTTATGACAACTAACATTTATGAGGTGTTCAACTTTGTCTTAAAAAAATAAGACATTTACCTATCACGTCATGCGTTGAAACAATATTTTATAAGATTGTTAAGTATTTCAATGAAAGACGTGGTTCGGTGTCAGATAGCAGGAGGGAGTTCACACCACATGTTGTGAAGAAGATGTCGTATGTTTCAATCAAAAAAACTGGTCAAAATGTTACCAAATTTAGCTGAACCATCGGGGAGGCATATGTGATCACAAAAAAGGGTAATGTACTAAACATTAGAGACTGTACAGTGCTGGAGTGACAAGATTACTATGACCAGCATCTAGGCATTAGACCGCTGGACACTGCATTCTCTGGCTCTCGACTTAAGATGACCACTCTTGCTGCTATATTTGCTGAGCTGCTGGGAGATGATGCTGATGCCATCACCATTGACAGATATGTCCGTGCCTACATTTTGTTTCTCATTGGGGCGTACATTTTTTTCAGACAAGTCCCAGAATAAGGTTAGGCTTATGTACTTATAGCATCTTGAGGACTTAGATGCTTCTAGGAGATTGAGTTGCGGTAGTGCAGCTCTAGCGTGCTTGTACTGTGAGATACGTAGCGCCACTGCCTTAGACGCATCTGACATTGGTGAACCGCTAATTATATTACAGGCATTGTTACATTTACACGTAGTTAAAAGTTACAATACACTGAAAGACTACTAAATAGTATGTTACATGTAATTGAATAGTTGTGAGCATGGGAGCAGCTTACGCATATCCGTCCTGAGAGAGTACTACCTCATCGCATAGCAGTGGCAGATATACCCGATGTGTTGCATGTTCTAGAGGGGCCTGTTGGTGGGATTCCAACAAATGTACCTATTGCTATGAAGGATATTCCTGAGCATCATAACCTATTACCTCAGGGTCCGTTGGGGTGTAGGTGTGTAACGATGAATTAATAGTTGAGCACAATAAGTCGTATTTTTTTACCAATGCTTGAAATGAATTATTTTGTGTTGCAGGTAGAATGTGCGTATAACATCGTATGTACACAGCCTCAGACACATCTTCAGACATTATAGAGATCAGCTAGACCAGATGCGAGATGAACAAAGTTCAATTTGTACACCAACGTAGACTTCATTATAATCACAAACATGTTTACACTTACATGTAAATTGTGTACTTATTTTGTTGTAGATGATATGGATACCATATATTGCAGAGGTCATAGCAGACTTACCGATATACTGCACTGTAGGGAGGGACATATGGATGGCGCGTGCACCACTGATATGCTTTGCATTAGTAGAGTGGCATTATGCGAATCGTGTCATGCGCCAGTTCGGATTAAGACAGGGTATACCTCAACCTTGCGACACTGGGTCTGCTTTTCATGCTACTGATCAATGCGGTAAGGGAGGTTATGACTGGAGTATTGTACATCAATCGTCTATAGTTGTCTGGACCCATCGGTGAGAGCATCTTATCACAGGGGAGACATAGACATCTGTGACCGATATGAGTTTTCGTGCGTACATAGTTTGGTATGAGGGTATCACTTGACGATTGATCAGACCCCTTGTAGATACTCCACATATCGGATTCCAGCCTATGGGTAGCATAGTTGATATATTAGTAAGATCATAATATAATGAATTTGTCATTATAAGCATTATTTACTAGGACATATTTGATATTATCCTAATGTAAGTGTTTGATACATTTACAGAAGCGTACACTTGTTCAAATTCACCAGATTGTACAAGATGCCCTTGAGGATGGTACAAATGCAGCACATACACAGGCACTGCAGGTCACCCGGTCTCTTAGCTCCACTTGCCTTGAGGCAATTCAAGAGGACCATCATCTTCATTGTACCTTCCATACCAAGTCTCTTCCTATACCACATACTGCACCTCGTGCACCACCCGATGTACCTACACGGCCTCATGGTATTGTTATACAATGATAAAGACCTCCACGTCATCGCCTTGATATTTGGGTAGATATCAGTGTCAACATAGTACTAAGGTCGAGTGTACCAGAGCTTACAGCAGGACCTAGTGGAGCTCAAGAGGCACAAACATCATCTATAGTACATGTAGAGACACCATCCATATCGAGTCCCTCCCATACTTTAGCACATACTGCACCCCATCCACCACCATTGATCGAGACGTTCACAACATCAGAGTACCTCGCATGGCATGTTCTACTATGACATGACCAAACACATATACATTTGATGTTTCAAGAGTCACATTGCAGACCTAGCCTACCTGTCATGTGTTATTAATGACATCATATCCGACAGATGTTCAGATTTCGCAGCCAGCATATGAGGCCACACAGGGTCATGATTTAGGACTTGCTACGACTCTCGTATTTAGACATAGATCACAGCAGCGTGCAACTACACTACTAGCCCATCTTATTTTATTAGTTCGAGGTCAAGGTGACATATTTCAAGGTGTTAGAGGACAGTGTGGTCGAGGCAAATGCGGACATAGTATTCCAATCAGAGATCCAGTGTCACAGGTGATCGAGGGCGATCCGTCACAATTAGAGGAACAACGTCCAAAACGGCTTAGGAAGAAGCTGTCTCGTGGCACTGAGTGTTATCATGTTTTATAATGTTATGTTGTTTTTTTCACATATATATTATAGCTCAACCACCCATGTATTGTTGTTGTGGTTGGGTGTTTGTGGTGGTGGTTGTGGTGCATATGAATGACAATGCAGATAAACTACAACAACACAATAGTACAAACATATAAACATGATTATAACAAATGACACACATTATTACATACTTGGAGGGTAAACCAACATGTGCGTAGTTGTTTATTGATCAAGAAATCTTCATCCTAGAAAACTTTCTTTGTTTGACATTTCAACATCAGAAACACTTTCTGTTTCCGTAGACAACTGTAAGCACTAACGTGCTTCCTCAACCAAACCTTCAACAGCTCAATCGCCTACAATTTGGCGGAGGTTGTATCGAGTTTGCCGTATTTTTATATGGTTGTTTTCAGCTCGAATACGCCACAATGCGCCTTCCAACTGTTGTGGTGTTTCAATAGACATATTAATGGCAATTTGTCGTAGCCTCCGTATGTTATAAATGTGTAAATCTTTGCTTAGAATTTTCCTCTCATTCAAACGATATTGCCATTCCTCTCTCATTTTATTCATTGACCTTTGCGAGAAACGTAATTAAGGGTTTAGAGGATAGAAGAATTCATCCTCTAGCACCCAATGATAACCCATAGTTTCAAACACCGAGCGTGGACTGTAACTTATGTTTGTAGTTGGCAAGTATGGTAAGAGAGCAACGTACACAATGAATTTATAGTGATGTTATGAAGGTAATCGTGGTCATTGTTTAGGCAGCTGTGGATAATTTTTTTTAAAATATGTTGATTTGACTAATCTTGAAACACTTCTGATTTGGCTCATCATTGAACTATGCACATCACTATCAGTGTTAAGTTGTCAGTGGTGATTTAACACAACACTACTTCTACGTTGTTATCAATGTTATGTCACCAACTTTTGACAAAACTGTGACTAGTCTCTATCACTGTTCACTCCTCATTATATCTTCACTCCAATATGATTTAACATAACATTGCTAGTACATTAGGCATCAATGTTATGTCATCAGCGTCTGATGACATAAATTCTTCATTAGTGTCTAGTCTCTATCATTATTGACTCAACACATTGTATCTTCACTGCAATATGTTATTACCCAGCGTACTTTCATGTAATATTAAAATTAGTAACATTCCTAATTATATACAGATACTTAACTGCATTGTACACCCAATGTACACTAAAATGTCATCAGCATCAACGAATGGGTCTTCAAGCTAGACAAACGATGACTCCTTCCCAACGAAGATACAATGAAACATTTACTTCATTTAGTTCACCAGAACCCGGTAACTACACAGATCCTAATGGAGTAACATGGTATGATAAATTATGTTCCTTTAAGAATGAGCTAATCAACATTCATAACCCTTTCACTGAAGTTGGCCATGTGATGATTAGACCTGCAACCTTTGTTCCACCTCTAGAGTTTTTTTTATCACTTACTGGGACCAAGTTGATTGAAATCTTATTTCAAGCGCTGTGAGCTTGAAGTATATTGTCATTGACATGGATTACGAGTGCCACAGACACGTTCACCTGAAATGTATGTGGAATGGTGCACGAATAACTACTATGATATCATTGCAACATTGACTCTTGAGAATGATCAGATGGAACGACTGCTAAATCGATTTCACCTTATTACAAAGGCAAATAATGAACATTCAGACCCTGTAAAGTCTATTAATGCAATACTTTCTGATCCATCCTTGGCTTCTCACAATGAACTTTCTAATTTTAAAGAATCAAGTGACGCTGATCAATATGAAAAATTTCTCCCTACTACTCTTTGCTTACATGACACACCACTTTGCAGTTGAAAATATGCTCATAGTTAGAAATATTATGACTAATATGCTTGTATTCTGGCGTGTAAAATCAAATCGTATAGTTCTATTTCAGCAAAATAGAACTATAAGTCTCTTCATTTTGATTTTTTTTTTTTTGTAATGTTTTTATCGCAAAATAAATAAAATTTTTCCCCCCAAGGTTTAGGGTTTGGGTTTTGGGAGGGGGGTATGATTGGTATTCTCCTTTAGGATAATAATAGTTTTAGTGGATAGAGTTTTTTAATGTTTTAGGGTTTTTATCTTTTTTATTGTTATCATTTTGTGTACAAGTTGGATAATTTTACAATACCTAATTTAATTTTCTAATATGCTAAAAATAATTATTCAACAAGTTCAAAAAGTGTGATAGCGACAGAAGTGTATGAATGGGCAACACTATAAAAGCGGCTTTAAGAAAAACGCTTTCATTTAAAAACATATTCAACAGATCCACTTTCTAATGAAAGCGCATTTCTCATATCCGCTTTATAATAAAAGTGGAATCCTAACTCTGTCAAACTACATCAGTCATACTTTTGGTAGGATTTGGATTGGGTGGAATCCTAACTCTGTCATGGTAACTAAGCTCTCGAAAACTGATCAAGTGGTGCACTGTGAAGTGGTACATTTAGACACTGCAACTAAATTTTGTGTTTCCTTTGTATATGGCTCAAATGAGGAAAATGAGAGGAAGAACTTGTGGAGAAATCTTGTTTACCATGGCGGTCTCTTTAAATCCTACCCTTGGTTAGTTATTGGGGATTTTAACGCTATAAGAAGCTGCAATGCGAACCATGGCGGACTGAACAGATGGGTGCAAGCTATGGGGGATTTTGATGATTGTGTTCAAGGAGCTGAGCTTGTTGATTTGAGGTACTCAGAGCTTTTCTTCACTTGGAGCAGTAGAAGAGAAAAAGGTGCTTGTGTTTCTAGGAAACTTGATAGAGCCCCTTGTAAATGAGGCTTGGATCCATAAATTTGATAGAGCTGAAGCTGAATTCTTAACCTCGGGAGTATCTGATCATAGTCCTGCAGTGGCGAAGATTGGAGAGGAAGCGAATAGGAAGAAGTGCCCTTTTAAGTTCTTTAATTTTTGGGCTGACAAAGAAGATTTTCTGCACGTTGTCACCCAGGTATGACAGGAACCTATTCAAGGATCTAACCAATTCAAACTTTGCTTTAAACTTAAGAAACTAAAAACAGTGTTTAAAGAAAAGAGTAGGGAAATTGGTGAGCTTGCTACCGTTGTTAGAGAAAAGAAAGCTTTGCTTGATAATTGTCAAAGGAGACTTGACCTTAACCCTTCAGACTCAGCACTTAGACAGGTGGAGAAACTTTTACTCAATGATTACTTGGAGGCTGCAAGGAACGAGGAAATCCTATATAAACAGAAATCCAGAATATTATGGTTGAGTGAGGGAGATAAAAATACCGCTTTTTTCTTTAAATCTATGAACTGCAGAAGGAACAAGAAGAAGATTTTAAAACTTGAATCTGTTGATGGTAGAGTGGTTGATGGAGAGGAAGCAATTAAGGGTGAAGCTATTGACTATTTTCAGAAACTTTTAGGTACTACCAGCAACCTTACTCCTCCCCTAGAAAGAAGAGCATTATTAAGATCTCTACCACTTAAGAAGATCACTAAGCAACAAACAAATCATATGATCAGAGATATTGAAGATGAGGAAATCAAATAGGTGTTATTCTCCTTTAATAATATGAAGGATCCTGGTCCTGATGGATTTATTGCATACTTCTTCAAAAAGGCATGGCCAGTGATTGGTAGGGACTTCATAGCTGTAATGAAAGAATTTTTTAGATCTGGAAAATTACTTAAAGAGCTCAACGCCACTGTGATTGCCCTTGCCCCTAAAAGTCCAAATCCAAACTCAATGGGGGACTTCAGACCCATCTCATGTTGTAACTTGTTGTATAAGGTCATCTCTAACATTCTGGCAAACAGAGTGAAGGCTGTGCTCCAAGGTATTGTAAGCTCTAATCAAACTGCCTTTGTTCAAGGAAGGAAAATTGGGGAGAATATTATGCTTACTCAGGAACTCCTTAGAGACTATCATAGAAAATGTGGTCCTCCCAGATGTGCTATTAAATTGGATATTATGAAAGCTTATGACATATTGGATTGGCATTTCCTTTTGGATGTCCTTGAAGTTTTACATTTTCCAGAAATGGTGAGAAATTGGATAAGGGAATGTATTTCTTCTTCTCGATTCTTTTTTAATATAAATGGGGAGATGGCAGAATTTTTTTCAAGCTCTAGGGGAATTAGGCAGGGTGATCCCCTTTCACCATACCTTTTTGTTCTGGCTATTAAAGTTTTTAGTTCTGTCATATTGCAGCAAATTACCTCTAATCCCTCATTCAGGTTTCATTGGAGATGTAGGAAGATGACTCTTACTCACCTACTTTTTGTTGATGATGTCTTATTTTTGAGTCATGGAGATGCTCAGTCTATAAGAATTTTGAAAGTTGTGATTGACCAGTTTCAAGTCCTCTATGGGCTTAAAGCTAATCCATTGAAAAGTAATGTATTCATGGCTGGGATGTCTGATGAGGCAAAAGGTCAGATTACTAATATTCTGGGATTCCAAATTGGTGCTCTTCCTGTGAGATATTTGGGGATCCCCTTGGTATCCACTAGATTCAAGAGACAATATTGTGATGCTCTGATGGAAAAAATGGAGGTTAGGGTGAAAAATTGGACCAACATATTTCTATCATTTGCTGGAAGGCTTCAATTGATTACCTCTGTGCTCAATAGCACCCAAAATTTCTAGTCAGCCCACATTTTTATTCCCCAACAGGTTCTCGATAAATTAGAAAGAATGCTTAGATCATTCCTCTGGAAGGGGACTGATCTCAAGCCTACTGGAGCCAAAGTGGCCTGGGTGGACATTTGCAGACCTAAGAAAGAAGGGGGATTGGGGATTAGAAGACTTAAGGAGACGAATATGACAATGATGATAAGGTATTTGTGAATTTTATTTACGGACAAAGAAAGTCTCTGGGAAGTTAAGCCACCTCACTCTTGCTCTTGGAATTGGCTGAACCTCTTGAAACTGAGATCAATAGTTAGACCTCTAATTCAACATGTTATTGGTAATGGAGAGAGTACTAGCCTTTGGTTGGATAATTGGCACCCTCATGGTCCTCTTCTACTTAGATAGAGTGATAATGTTATTGATCATACAAGGTTACCTAAGGATGCTAACGTGGCTGCAATTGTGGGCAACAATAGGTGGTCATGGCTTTCCACAGGTACACCTGATCTCTTGGAGATTTCAAATCATACGCCTACATATATTCCTCTGACAAATAAGGAAGACCAGATGAAGTGGACTATAGCAACAAATGGACAATTTTCTTCTTATTCGGCTTGGAATCACCTTAGGGCCCCTGGGCAAGAGGTACCTTGGCACCATCTGCTGTGGTATGGACAATGCATACCCAGGATGAGCTTCATTCTTTGGCTAACAATAAAGGAAAGACTTAGCACTAAAGATAGAATGCAAAAATTTGCGCTGGCTGTTGATGTGACATGTATCCTATGTAGGCAGGACATGAAATCTCATTCTCACCTCTTTTTTAGTTGCTAGTTCTCACAAGATATTTGTATTTTTATTATGCAACTGTGTGGTGAACAAGGTCTACCGAGCTCTTGGCAGAATTTCATCGATTATGCAAGTCAAAGTTGGAAAGGTAAGTCACTTGGTAAGGTGTTAAAGAAGTTGTGCTTGGCAACTACTGTGTATATAATATGGAAGGAAAGGAATAGAAGACTCCATACAAACCAGTTTAGGGATTGTAGAAGTCTTGTGAAGTGTGTCTTGCAAATCATCAAAGATAGATTAGTCACAATCAAATTCAAGAGTTCCCCACAAAACTTGTCTCTCCTTCAAGCTTGGCAACTTCTTGCTGTGGCTTAGGTTTAAATGATATGTGCTAGGAATGTCCTGCGTTTGTGGATGAGGCAGGAGCTATTGCCTATTCTGCGCACTGGGGTGCCCTTATACATGATGATCATGGTTAATCACTATTTGCTATGCTAGTTCTGGGGACATTTGCTTTGGGATGGATCATGTTGCTGGGGGGTCTCCTGTGCCTTGAAGTTTTTTGTTGACAGGAATGCACTGTTCAAGTGCACAGCTTGTTTAATGCAGTTGCTGGCCTTTCTCCTATGTTTTCTTCTTTCTTCAGAAGAGTGTTGATGACCTTTTATCTGTTGTTTCAGCTGGTTCCCCTCAGCTGCCTTTTATTATGGTGTCTGCTGCCCTTGGTCTACTGCCTGGTCTCCATTGCAGCCTGCCACAGTTGCTGGGCATTGTTCACGACTCCTTCATCCATTTGTTCTCCCACTTGGCTGTTGGCATGTGTTGGCATTGGGCTTTCCATATTATCCGATGGAAGCCGCTTTGCTTTCTTTGTCTCCTTTGAGTTTGGATTCTGCTGGAATTCTTTAGAATTCTACACTCTTGGTTGTTGTAAATCTTTTGGTTCTACTTTTGTATTGGGTGGATGCATTGTCAGGTGAGCATCACCTCTGTTTTTTTTTTCTTATGAATATATTTACCTTCCGTAAAAGTGGATTTAACACATCCGCTTTCATTGGAATATAAAATATACGTTTTTTCTTGTAAAAGCGGATTTGATAAATACGCTTTTAGTGTAAAAACGGATTTGAAGATTTTGCTTTACCAATGAAGTTGTATTTTTGGATTCCGCTTTTATTTGAAGGCGTAATTTTTAATTCCGCTTTTAAAATTGCCATAGATGGGTAAATATGTTCAAAATAACTGTATATCGATAATTATGTTTTAATTTTGCTGTATATTGGTAATATATTCTAATTTTAGGTATATCAGTAGCCCTAAAAAAAATTAAATCCATTAAATTTTAAGCCTTACAAAAAAATCCCAAAAAATTAAATTCAATCAAAAATTTTATTGCAATAATTTGGACTTATAATCTAATCCATAACATTAAAAAACAAATAAATTTTAAAAATAAAAAAAAAATCAAAAATCAACTCATATTTACTCCTACCCACTCTCTCTCTGGTAAAAAATAAAAATAATTTAAAATCTCTTTCTGGACAACATCAACATATCCATTTTTTTGTCTCTCTCACATAGAAAATCAAAAATAAATTAATTTTTTTTAAAAAAGTAACACTTAAAATAAAAAAGACCTCAATTTAATATTTTCCTTTCCTTAAATTGACTTGAGTCGCCCTGCAAACCCGCTGCAAGTTCATTATGATGAATATCATTAAAACCGAAAGAGGTTCATTACTGGTATATTTCTATAGATCATGAAACAGATTGAATAGGAAACATGACAACTGTGAAGGCACCTTGTGTCAAACAGAGCAATACCCACACAACCAATAGAACATTAGTGTCAACTGATAGTTAGGAGTACCTAAATTCATATACATGGAAAGTATAACCAGCAGTGGATAGTTGCTTATATCACTCGAAAGACACATATGAGCTAGGTTATTCTTTAATCTGTAAATATTGTAATGATTTTAGTTTTTTTTTTAATCTATTGAATGACTTTTTATTTTGGAAAACTTGGTTCAAGTAGTTGTTCGTGAATGTGATGCACATTGTTTCTTTGAAACTTTTAGTTTTACTGTTGTGTTTTTTCTGTACTGATGAAATTATTTGCTATTTGGACTTGTTTTATTTACATTGAAACTATGCCACTTGTTGTATTTTGCACTTAAAGGCATATTTTATATCCAATGAAAATTAAGTTGCTTTACCGCCCTTGCGGTTCTCCCCGACTCGAATCCGGATTATTCGGAGCTTGTTGTGGCTTTTGGATACCAGATAGTCTGTCAAAAAAAAAAGACAATTAAGTTGCTTAATGTGAAATAATGGATATCAACGCTATCATTCCTAAGATGACAATCTATATTAATAAAACATAATCAATTTTCAATTTCTTAACTTAGCTTAGCACAAGAGTGACAATGACCAATCAACCACCGATGACAACCAATCTACCACTATCTAAGTAATCCCCTCTCTCCCCTTTAGTTTTTGAATTCTTTCAAGAACACTAGGGTTTTGCTTGATTTAGAATCCTACATGAAGATTTCCTCCGATGGTGGTGTGATATTTGCATTCTCCCTTTTTCAGGGTTTTTTTCTACTCCTTCGATGTGTTAATAGGTGAGCCTTTTGAGTGAGAGACTCAATGCCTTACAAGATGCCAAGGTAATTGTATCTATTAAATGCTTGAAGATGTTACAACACTTCTTTGTTAACAACAGTAATTCCCCACAAACTTTTTCTTTTTAACAAAAAAGGTTGGCCAGATCTCAACAATCAAATCATGGTTAAAAATTAGGGTCATGTTTGGTTATCATTTTAAAAACAGTTTTTTATTCTCAAAATTTTAAAAATACTCAAAACTTGTCTGTTTAGCATTTTTTTTCTCTAAATTTTGAGAAAAAAAATGAGATTTAAGTCAAAAAAATAAAAAACAAGTGTAACTTGTTTTCAGAGTTTTCTTTGAAAATTTCGGAAACAAAGAGAACAATTTTGGATCTTCAGATATATATACATGTATATATATATTTTAAAGTTTGGTTTATTGATTTTTTGTTTTATAAAATTGTCAATCTAAAAATAACTTTTTTTATATTTTTTTTTATTAATGTTTGAGGTACTGTTCAACTACATATTTAGGCTATCCAAACAAGTTTTACTATTTTCTGTATTGTAAAATTGTTTTTGAAATCATCTAACCAAACAAGTTTTTTATCTCAAAAAATATCAAAATCACTTTCTTAAAATTTATCTCAAAAACTGTTTTCGAATACTATTTTTTGAAACGCAAACCAAACAGGTCCTAGTTTTGTCAAGAAAAGAGAACTGAAGGGGCGGGTTTTATTTATCTTTTTGAAAGTGTGCCTTTTGTGTTATTAAAATGAAATCAAAATTTATTGTTAATTATTCTTTTTTATGATGCATGATAAGATTACACACGAGTTCTTCAATTTTTGAAATGATTGTTCTATTATTTTATTGTTAGTTCCATGTCTTTATGTTGAGTTGATCTTTGTATAATTTGCACCAAGATTTCTTTTTCCAATGAATTGTCATTTTTACCTATCTTTATAGATATGTCTGATGATAGGTATGTTGCTTTTTCAAATTTATTATCTTAACTGAGTTTTTGATTTTTTTTTCAGGTTTGGAGGGAGAGTATGTAGATAGTCTTTGGAAGATCCTATGCCATTCAACGATTAGATTAAAAGAATCATGTACTTTGGACTTTTTTTTTGTGTGGATATGTTCAAGTATTTGTAATGAATAATATGATTGCTATGGAATTTTTTTTTTGTTGACATATGGAGGTATTAAGTTACTCACATGCCGATGGGTTCAGCCTAAGATGTTGTGGCAAAAAGCCTATGACCTTTTTGTGGTGGCGAAGTGCCGTTACATATACTTTTTGAGACCCATTTATTATAGCGAAAGGAATGCCGCCACTGTCCCGCCATAAAAAATATTTGTGACGAAAAAAATATTTTTGGGATAGCATTGTGTTGACGTACAAAACTTTTTTTCTTGTATTGCAACTAAAATCACAAGCAAACCCCTTGATAAGTACTAGATCAATTGACAGAAACACTTCAATGATATAGGGCAAGCTCAGGGTACTATGTGCAGGAGGGCTTTGATTTGTGTGGAAGATTATCTTTAGCATGGCCTCAACATAACAACATTGGTCACTACACCATGTGTATAGCTAGGTTGTCTTGATTACCCTAAAGGTATGCATGCTATCTTGCATAGCTGCTGGGATATTGATTTGATGCTGGGGCCAAAGGACATGAGTAATTGAATGTGATCTCTTGTAGGTAAAAGCTTTAACAGCCAGTAGAAACATACACAAACACACATGTGCATATTGTAATATGAATGCACTTGGTTTTGTTATTGGACATGGGACTAGTTGTTTTAGGCCAAAGAACTAGTCCCCTTAGTAAGCCAAAATCTTAAAGGCAACGTCGCTCTCATTCTCTTCCTCTCTCAACTTAATCAAACCGCAATACCATCCACCTGCCCAAGCTTCTCCCTCTCCCTATTTCCCCCCTTTTAAAGTCACGAGACCCACTGTCCCTTGATGTTCTTTCAATTTGAGAGACAGAGAGATGTCTCCAGAGGGGCTGGCAGAAAAACTGATAGAGAACTTTCAAGCTCCTTTCTTCACCATCACTCAACTAGCGTTTACATATCAGTCTCCAACTGAAGTCTTTCAAATTTCCAAGCTTTAGTTATCTCCCATCTGAAGATTTTTCACCTCATATTTTCTGTCTTTCTCTGTCGGTACCATGTAGGTCTCACCCCACAAACTTAGCAGCTCCTTCATACGCCCCCCCCCCCCCCCCCCCCCCCCCCCTTTTTTTTTTTCTCTTTCCCTCCTTTTTTCCCCTTTTCCCTCTCTTTTT
>CAUOFW020001859.1:652045-694103 GCA_963454935.2 Ilex paraguariensis | reverse complement strand
CCCCCCCCCCCCCCCCCTGTCTGTTTGTTTGTCTGTCTCTCTCTCTCTTATCCCCTTTAACTCCTCTTATGCTTTTGTGACTTTGATTTCAGGAGGCCAGAAGGAAACCCCCTAGACCTCAACAACTTACCAGAGGATTACATTAGAGATGGTAAACAGGCCCTTGACGACACGTCTTCATCTGCTGGTACATCACTTCCTCCCAACTGTGTAAAACAGTTTGACCAGTAGTTTTCAATTTTTTTCACAATCACAAGAACAAAAGTTAAAACCAGCATGGTTTCTAAAGATTTTGGTGTAGAAAAAATCAAACTCTTCCTGTTTTTTCAAAAGGTGAAAAATTTCAAGCTCCTCAATGGTGGCCTATTCTTCTTTTTAATTTCCTTGATTTTCTTTTCTTTATTACTTTATTTTTCATTTTTTATTTGGAGGGTTTGAGTGAAAACCCTAGAAAAACCAAAGGGTAAGTAGAGAAAGAAGATTGTGGGCTTGAAGCCTTGAGTATTCATTCATGATTAGGGCAATAAGGGTTCGGCTTTTGGTAAGATTAGTCTCATCAAAGTTGCTTTAATTGGCATTTTGTAGCAGGCTATAGGAAAAAGAAAAGCGGCGCTAAGGATGGAAAAGATGACTGTGGGAAGGTCTATGAATGTAGGTTTTGCTCCCTCAAGTTCTGCAAATCTCAAGCCCTAGGGGGGCACATGAACCGCCACCGCCAAGGCAAGTCTTTTCCTGTCTCTCTCTCTCTCTCTCTCATACACACACATACACATACACACACCCAAATATACACATATATGAGTATAATATAAAGAACTGTAGCCATATTCCAACACAAGGAGCGAGAACAAGAGTTTTGAGCAGAGGCAGTTTTGTTACTTTCAGAGAATCGATACTGTTTGGTAATGATTTGCCGTGAAGCGTAGTCATGTCAATCTTGTTTTCCACACAAAAACATAAGAGTCAAGAGTTTTCTGAAATTCCTGGTGGGTGTTCAACTGTTCATTCAGTTTTGATTTGATTTGTGCTGTGTGTGTGTGTGTGTGTGTGGGTACTCAGAGAGGGAGACAGAAACCCTCAACAGGGCTCGCCAGCTGGTCTTCAGTAACGATAACCTGCTAGCCCAAGGGGCTCATCACCTGGGGTATGTAACAATCTATGCTCTCTCTTTTTCCTTTCATTTTTCTCTCACCTTCACCTCCATTTGTTACCATTTTCCAATATCTTTTTAGCTTCAAACAAGAAAAAATCTAATGACCCAGATGTTAACGTATAACTATAAATACATATATATATATATATATATATATATTGATTGATTGATTGAAAAGATAGTTTTAAGAATAAAATTGGGTGGCCATTTGTTTTCATAGATGTAGCTTCAAAGAAGCAAAAATCTAATAACCCAGAGGTATTTTTGGAGTAAAGACGATACCCCCTTGATTTCATTCATTTTTCAGAAAAAAAAAAGATTTTTGGAAAGAGATTTTTAAACATAAAATAAGGGTAGCCATCTGATTTCCTAGATGTTCAGGAATACAGATCTTGTTGCTATTGTTGTTCTTACTTTGCATAATTAGCAGAGGCCAACCAATCCCATCAGGAGGTTATCATCAAGCAAGTCACATAGGTGATCCAACACTACCATTCAGACCAGTCTACCCAACAAGAATGTTCCCTGGTTCGTCATCCACACTATTACCATCATCTCCACCAGGACAACCACCACCACAACCGCAGCCATATATGTACACATCGCCGCCGCGCATGGTCCCCTACACCTCACAATACACCCAACACCAAGTGAATGACTACTTCGTCGGTCACGTTCTCTCCAGCAACGCTCAGTACAATCAACTGAATCAAAACTATGCGTCTGTTCCGGCGGATAATAACTACACCTGCATTGGTGCACCAGTGGGAACTGTGGGACAAGGCTTTGCGCACGGTAATGGAAGCAGCAGAGGGCCAGATATGGCGGTATCAGCAGGAGGAGTTGGGGGTGGTGGTAGAGACATGTCACTGCATAATCAGGAGGAAGGATTGAATTGGGGTCGGAGCTATACAGGGACACAGCAGCGTTTGGATCCTTCATCGATCAATCGGTTTCAAGATGGATTCTTATAATTTTTGAGGGAAGAGTGCAAGTTTTAGTCTGCTATGAATGAGAGAGAGAGAGAGAGAGAGAACCCCACCAAGCTGACAAATGGGGTCATGCAAGAAAGGAGATAAGTTTTGTTGTTTCTACAGGTTTGGGGACAGCTTTTTGAGCTCTCACATACACACAGACAGAGCGAGTTTGGCTTGAAGCTGAGCATAAGATAGGCTTGTATTGGTGTGTACTATGAACTATAAAATGGAACTAGATTTGGGGTGGTGTTCATGCAGGTGGAACAGGGAGTTAGATATGAACTGAAAGTTCCTAACTCTTTTGATATTTGGAGTTGGTTTTGCATGGAATTGAATTATCTTTTAGTTTTTCCTCTGTTTGGTTTCACACTGTGAATTTTACCATTCTGACCAAAGAAGATATTTGCCCCCCCCCTACCTTTCTATCTCTCTCTCTCTCTCACACACACACGCACACATTGTAGCTTCTAGCACATTTTCCAAATCATCCTTGAAAAATAGAAGCAATGAACAGCTGAGATGTGGTTACAGGTTAGACTTCAATCTTAACTGAAAGTTTATTGAGGAGAACCATTCAAATGATCAGTCAAGCAAAGTGTTGAAGCCTATTTCATTCCTGTAATAACAACAGTTTAGTTTATTACAAGTAGCACTGAATGCAATGCTGATAGAATAATCAAGGCACATGTGATCTTGTATGATTTATTTTTTCTTATTCTTCTGTTTCCCATTGTCCTCTTGAAGACCTGCAATGACTATAACATATCTTCTAATTTTTTTGGGGGTTTTCTGATGCTTTGGGGATAGTCAACACGAGGACATAAAGAATGTCATTCTAGTTAAGTTATTAAAATAGTTTTTTGAGCTTATTGCAGATCCTTTTAAATGAAAAACAAAATTTAGCATTACTCAATAATCTTAGATTTTATCGAAATGAGTTTGCTTTCGCATGCAAAGTTTCACCTTATGTTTAGGCTTTGTTTGGATGACAACAATCACGATGGGGAACAAGTATCTCATTCCAAATAAAAGAATATCTGGCATTTCGTTTAGTCCTATTTAGATGACCGTAATTTTAATTGGGAACGAGTATCTCATTCAAATAAAGGGATATTCAAATTTCAAATATCATAGTAATCTTAGTATTTGACATCATCAATTATCTTTTATGGGAATTAATATCTATTTTACCTTTATTTTTAGTAATGAATTTTATTTTAGGAAAGAACATGATTTTAAAAAGAGAGCTTGACTTTAATAGTTAACTAAATTTTGGGAAGAAGATTTTGAATATTTTTTTTTTTTCTAAAAGAATGCACAATTAATTTAGCTATGAAATTACTACAATAGATGATGGGTTCATGATTCCCATTCATTGGAGATTTAATTTCAACAGTGATCTCATTCTCGATGTAGATTAGTGACTTGTTAAGTATCCAAATATGGTAATTCATGAATTTATAAATGCGATTATCATTCACAGCTAAAATTATCACCATCCAAATAGGGCCTAGGATATTTCTTAAAAACAATTTTCTTTTAAAGAAAAGATCAAAAAAAAAAAAAACCATTTTGATCTTAGGTTGTTATGCATAATATAAATCCTGTGCAACATTTGTGCCTCAAAAATATTGTCGAACATCCTTCTAATAAGCTCATAGCACGACTAAAATAAAAAAGAATTCAAGAGATAATCGGGGATAGAAAAATTGGTTTGGTTGATTTCATCTAGTCAAATGATCATATCTGCTGACTTGATTTTATCTTCATCACTCCCTCTCAAGTTGAACAGGAGAATGTGGAAGCGAAATGTCCAAATTAGATTGAAAATTGAATAATCCAATTGGGACGTACAGAAGTTCTAAAAATTATGGTTGTCCTGATAACCCCTTTCCCCCCAATGACAAATCAAGAAAAATATGTGTTGAATAAGTAGCTCGACCTTTTAGGTACTTGAGTTATTTATTCGAAAGGTAAATGAGTTTCATTTCTACAAGATAAGTAAGATGTACATGATTGGTAACACCATATAAAACAAGCAAGCACTCCTAGGGAAGAGCCTGATGCGTAAACAAAAGAAGGCATATTCTGTATAGGATGTCAAGGAATCTACTAATTATCCCAAACAGAGTAGCCCTTATACCATGGCTCCTATATCAAAGGATCTACAGAATGCTATGCAAGGAAGGAACTAGGAAGCTGCCTGATATGAACTAATCTATGGCTCCTTGTTGAGTTTTTAAACTTGAGAGACGCAACCCTTTCACGTATGGTTTGGAGAATGGTATGCCGCAGAGCTTTATGATCCCTACATTTGTTGGAGCGTAACCTGGAGTTCCTTTCCCTCCATATACAATAGTTAACCACCTGTAGCTTGAGCTTTTGAAGTCATTAAGCATAGATTTGCCTGACATGAACTAATCTACGGTTCCTTGTTGAGTTTTTAAACTTGAGAGACGCAACCCTTTCTCGTATGGTTTGGAGAATGGTATGCCGCAGAGCTTTATGATCCCAATATGTTGGAGTGTAACCTGGAGTTACTTTCCCTCCATATACAATAGTTAACCACCTGTAGATTGAGCTTTTGAAGTCATTAAGCATAGATTTGCCCGTCCGATTCTCAGTTTTAAACCAAAACTTGTTGCCAAGGGCCCTTGAGCGAATAAACTCCACTCAACTGCATTAACCAGGACCAAATATAGTGGGAGTACTGGTATTCAAAGAACAAATAATTGTGGGATTCATTAGATAGCCTGTAGAGGGTGCAATCAGAACCCAGATGGGGAGAAAACAATTGGGTCATGGCCTTGGTGCTGAGCTTTCTTTTGATAGTCAACCAGAGTATGAAGCTCATCCTGGGGATGACATGACTAAACCAGACCAGGTGGTGCCATGGGACAACTGGGGAATGAGTCCTCAAATGGTTCCAAGCTGAGGCAGATGAGAAGAGGCCATTTGGGTTTAGGGTCCATTAGATAACATCTTCCCTAAAAAAAATCCCCAGTCAATGGTATCATAGACCTTCATGATATCAACTTTAGCAATACACCTTGGGAAACCACTATTTTTGTGGTACTCCCTAACTTGTTCTTGGGTAAGCAATATCCAATCTTTCTCCAAATATGCTCTCGGTGGCCAAGAGTTTGTTGCTCAGTCAATGTTGTTCGTCTCTGTTGAATAGCACAAATCCTACAGATATTTCTTGGCCACAGAGAGCATATGAATTTTAGGATAAAACTATGGTACCACCAATTTTTTTTTTTTTTTTGATATCATGCCAAAATTAATTATGAACCGTTGATCTTTATTTGAATTATTTTCAGTCATTGATCGTAATATCTTTATTTGAATTATTTATAATCATTGATCGTTAAAATAACAAAATAAAGTGAAATAAAAAATTAAACAACTTTATACCTGTCAAGTTTTTTTGTTGTACATTAAAGGTATGATACGAAAAGGTAGAAGAAAATTACAGTTTCAGCTGCCTAGAAGTGCAAAACTAGGGTATGGGTTTGAATGAACCAGAACAGGAGCTCTTATTGGCAGGTCAACTCTAAAGAGCTGCAAAGGAAGAAAGAGAAATGAAAGTTACCTTAACCCTAGCCCTAACCACCCAAACACTAGGTTGTGCTGGACTACTACATAGTGTTCAGGGTTTAGATTCAGCTTTCAGAGCCTAACTGAGCTCCATCTCAGGGCCATACTTGAGTTCCTCAACTCGACATGGTGACCCAGCTGGGTCCAACATTGCTTTTGCTACACTTGAAGACACAAATAAAATGAAAATAATTGGTAATATATGGATGAAAGAATTTTGGATACAAAATATGTCTTTTTAAGACTTGCTCTAAGGTTACTCTAGCATACTCTAATTGCATAGATCAATGCATTAACTAAAACCTGGTCTACTAGTTTAGTAGAAGCTCATAAGAAGTTTCTCCTCATAGATCCTAGCCCGTTCATCCTTCTTTAGTTAAGACATAAGACTAAGCACGGTAGATACCAGAGTACACAACACGCCCTCAAAATAATAGACATTCTCCCCTCTCCTCAATCAAAAAAGGTGATTTTTGAGGCTTTAGGGTGCCTGGTTTTTAGGGTTGCAAATGAGTCAAGTTGTTCATGAATGGCAAGAGTCCGGCTCAGGATCAAATTGGATTAAAGCTCGTTTATATTCGTTTATTTTCTAAATAAATAAAGCTTGAATCTAATTTTAAAGCTCGCTTAATAAATGAATTGAGCTTGAACATGATTTTTTCAGTTTGCCTAGACTTTTTTTTTGGGGGTAAATAAACCAGGAAGATGTATTGAATAATAAGCAAATGTACACAGCAGCATTCAATCCCCAAAAGGGATACAGAAACAAAGCAAAGAAACATAGACTAAGACTGCAACACCTTACAGTCAGTCCATCAAAAGCTAGTAGAAGTCTTGTGCACAAATTGAGCTTGTGTGTGCATATTTAAATACATATTCAGATTGAAGCTCATCCATATTCTTTTATTTTCCAAATAAACTGACCTTGAATCTAATTTTGAAGCTCACTTAATAAACGAGTCCAACTTGAACATGATTTTTTTTTTCAGTTTGACTTAGACTTGTGAACAAATTGAGCTTGTGTGCATATTTAAATATATATTCAGATCTTCATATTATATTCTTTCCCTT
Source organism: Ilex paraguariensis (assembly GCA_963454935.2). Lineage (NCBI taxonomy): Eukaryota > Viridiplantae > Streptophyta > Magnoliopsida > Aquifoliales > Aquifoliaceae > Ilex > Ilex paraguariensis. The sequence continues at coordinate 687,302 of CAUOFW020001859.1, read as the reverse complement.
TTAGTTAAGAGGTGCAATTGTCTCAATTTAGGAAGTGGCTCATTCGTTTAAAAAATAAATTAAGTTTGAACAAAATTTTGAGGTCAATTTAATAAACGAACCGAACATGAATGAGATAAAACTTGATCGACTCATTTGCAGCCATAATGGTTTTATGGAGGAGGTTTTTTCTACACAGGTTGGATAAACTGAATAGATTCGAAAATTGTTGGAAATATGAATTCAAAAAAATAAAGTAAATGACAGGATAAGGCGTGGATTAGATCGCTCTCTTAAAATGATTCACACATTTTTACAGAAAAAACACAATGCAGTAAGTAATAAAGCGTAAAATAACACAACATAACTCACTATTTTCAGCCCTGCGAACGTGAGTCTCAAAGTATCACTTAACTCAATAACAAAGTAGTAGTAGTATAGTATATAAACTTAAGTTTTTTTAAATATTTAGTCGATATGAGATTGAATTATCCCATTATGTGCTCTTTCCAGTAAATACTCTAACAAAAACTGTTCTCTGAAAATTTCTGCATCAAATATTAAGAAGCTTTGCTGCAATTGAGGGATTTGTCTGTTGTGTTTGTAATGGCATCTGAAAAAAAAAGGGAGACTCCATGGTATTTTGTATGGTTAACCCTCTCCCAGTGCACACACAAGAACTAGCTAGTTTACTGTTGAATCCAGTCCCAAAAAAGAAAAAGAACTAATTTACTGTTGCACTACAAGAGAACCTTAGAAGCACTAAGTGTCGAGTTTCTTTCTCTCTCGGTATGCGTGTGTGTGTGTGGTCTGTGTTCTCTCACCCACCCCAAGCTGAGATCCCGAGACAGTATTGATGACTTGTACGAGACTGCAAGGTGACAAAGATCTCGTAGATAGCTGGAGAAAGAGCAGATCATCGTAGCATATAGCCATCCCATATAGGCCAGAACTACACTAAAAACTTGTACATGACTGTCAAGTGTCAATATAAAAATTGTGTGTGTGTGTGAAAGAGAGAGAGAGAGAGAGAGAGAGAGAGAGAGAGAGAGAGAGGTACAATACAACAGCTGACTAAAAGTCGATGCTATAGATTATAGAGTCAGCTTATTTATGCGATCCAAATTGACGGAATGTTTAAAGCTGCTGGAATGGGTTTGTACTTGATTATAACTTCAAACAAGTGTGCATATTCATAAAAATATTGGTCCTCTGAATGACCTCTCTCGAGAATCCATAAGACTAAACTTTCTTCAGCACCAGTTGCATGACAAAATTACTTCCATTACCTCAACTCCTCCCTAATATATTTACAATCTCTCTCTCTCTCTCTCTATATATATATATGTGTGTGTGTGGACCATCTCAAAGAATCAATGAAATTTATTTCCTACTATGTGATTATTGCCCACTTCAAACATGCATTGATGTCGGCTCAAACACTAACCTAAACCACCTACATGTACAAAAATTGGTTTTTTTTTTGTTAATCTAGGCATATTTGTCTTCTGATCCACATCATATGAGTATTTGAAACTGGCATGAAATAACCGCAACAAAGCCTTTATTCAAACCTAATAGCAAAAAAGAAAAGAAAAAACGTAAATTACGAAAGCATCAAACAGCTCTGCTTCAGTTTGACCTCAAATATCGTAAGTGCACTGTTATTGGGACATAAAAATCTGACCTAATTTGCTGACTTAATTCATTGTAACCTTTGAATTGACGATAAACCCTATCAAACATTGAAACTTGGTGTTGATACAATGATTCTTATTAAACCACATTATTATGTCAACAATTAGATCAAAATTTTAAGTCTAAATAGCATTACTCACATCATAAATATTGTCGGTGTTGGGCCAAATCCTATCCCAGCAAATGCAACCACTTTACAAAATGACTTGGTGCACTTTTCAGACTCTGATTATTGATTTTTTTGTCAAAGGATTGGATTTCTACCAAAATTTGAATGTGAATCGTTAGATATAGATTGTTTATTTTCATCCATTGTTAGGGTTTCTTATATCATATTTTATAGATTCAAATTTAGATAAAGCCTGATGGTGATGTGATTCAAATTAGAAAAATGTTACTTGAACATGATGTAAAGACCTAATCAATTATAATTATTGGATTGAAAGTGGACTTCATTCAACCATTAAACTCACAAATAACTACAATAAATTAGACTTCAGATTAAACTCTCAATTTGGGTCAAAAAAGGTTTTTTTTTCTTTGATTTGGTATAAGTTTGAATCAAATGTTAGAACAAGTTTTTTTAATTTTTTTACTCATATTAAAATTTGAATCTAAATTTAAGACAAAGTTAAAGATGCCGCTACACCAACTGCTCTTCAAATTATGTAGTCGTCTAGAGTCCAGTTATGGTTAGTCTGATCAATGGGTTGAGGACCTCAGTCGTAATTAACAATTAATTGATAAAAAAATCGAAGATTGTACCCTAGTCACCATATGTTCTGCCATATATAAGACATTAGGAGCCACTTTAACCTACTCAACCACCACTAACAACCTACCGCCACCCTTTTGTACTAACGGCAGTTCCTTGCGGCCTCCCTTGGTTGGTTTTTCCTTGAAAATCAATTTAAAATAATCCTTCTTGCACAGGAGAAACAACTTCTTTTATCTGGCTTTTTCTTGTAATTCTTGTTTCAATTATTTGTAATTATTAATCGTGAAAATATAAAATAATAAGGTAATAAAATTTAATATGTGTCAATATGTGATTAGCCAAAAAAGAGATACAATACCAATTTTTTTTTATAACATAGTCTAACAAGTTAATGTAAGTAGTCCTTTTCCATAAGAATATATGATATGGATTGGTGGATTAAGATCACGACATTGGTCATCGTCTCAGAGAGTTTTGAGCTACATCAGTTGTGGTATAGGGCGATGCAATCTAAAAAAATGTTGAATATGACGAGAGATTTAATTCATATCATGGCGTCGTGAAACTGTGTCGACAGATTTAGTAGCGATAAGTCAGTGCCTCAAATACAACTCGGGGAGTTCGACTGAGTCATGTCAGACTTGAGATTTATATCTATCATTTTTCAGCCGACTCGTATCAGTATCGACTATTACTTTAAACCATGTATGAGTACGAGTTTGATACCAAAAATATTTTTTAATATCATACCAAAATTTTTATTCTAGCAATAGATTTCATGTTGGTTTATAATAAACTAAACTAGTAAATTAACAAAATAAACTTTTTTTTTTTTTTTGAAAAATAAATATTCAATAGATCAAAAAGAGAGAATGCAAGAAAGGGGATGACCTTTACAAAAAACATGGGCCACTCCAGAGCAAGAAAACCCAAACAAGCCATAAAGAACAATGGTCAAGCAAACACATACAAACAAAGTGCCCAAGAGAGGAATTTTGGAGGAAGTAGAGGCCTTGAGCTTAAACTTCCAACTAAATTCCTCCCTAAAGGACCAAAAAAATCGAGAAAACAGACAGCCTGCAACAGACTCAACAACAGTGGATAGCACCAAGGGAAGCACCAACATAGGTCCAAAAAACATATAGAAAAACCTGCGACAGTGAGTAGAAAATAGGGAAGCAGACAACCTGCAACAGACCTAGCAACCTCAGCAGGAACACTGGCCAAGCAAATGGAGCAACCATAGCGAGAAAACTGGCCAAACGGGCACAACAACCCGCAATAGTGGGCAGCACCAAGGGAAGCACCAACAAAATCCACACCAAAGGTCCAAAAAACAGAGAGAATAGAGTGGGTAGCACCAAGGGAAACACTAACAAAACCTCACCATAGGTCCAACAAAATAGAGAAATCAAAGTGGGTAGTCTGCAACAATGGGCAACTCCAACAAAAATCCTCACCATAGCTCCAAAAAAACAGAGCGACAATGCAAACAGACCATGCAAACACAGAAACCACCACATGAGCTAATAGAGACAAGAAACAGGGAGGTTCCATAACTTGCCTGTAAGTAGGTTGCTGGTGGTAGCTTTGAATTTCAAGGTCGATACTCTACTCCTTATAGTTTGATGGATAAGATGGCTCAGTACATTCGGGTCCTTGTATTGATTTCGAAATCATCTAGAATTCATTTCCATCCAAATATAGTAGACTTTGGCTGCCAAAAAAAATTCTATGAATCAAATTCTGCATTGATTTTCCTTTCCAATTGATAGCAGCCCATTGAATGAGATCATTCCAAGGTTTGGGTTCCCAGACAATTCCACAAGTAAGCATAATATTTATCCAGACTCTTGATGAATAATTGCATTCAAAGAACAAGTGGGGGTGAGACTCATCTGCAACTCTGCAAAGGATACAAGTAATGCCCAAGTGAGCTGTATAAGATTGAATTCTTTCAAGGGTACTCAGCCTGGACCTTACAGCTAACCAAAGGATGAAGCTCATTCTAGGGATTGCCATTTCCAAACCAAACAAGCTTATACCATGGAACAGGGGAACTCCTCTGTCTAATATGCTCCCAGGCTAAGGAAGTGGAGAAATTTGAGTTAGAAGAGAGGATTCAGTTAACCTTATCCTCTGTGTAAGGATTGGGAGAATATGAAGGCATTGTGCTAGTAATAACGTGAAAGTGAGAGGAGGAAAAAGGTGGCCATTGGCAATGATTCTTTTGACAAGAGACCCTTTTGGCAGACCCCTGTCAAGAAGAAAATCAGCACTGTAGACAAACATCAGGGGGCTAAGAGGTTGCCAATTATCATACCAGATCATAGTACCTTCACCATTACCAATTTTGTGGACAATTTTGTGGCTTAGTAATCCCTCTTAACTTCAACAAATTCAACCAATTCCAAGAGCTAGACTGAGTAGCCTTAACATCCCAGAAGTTTCTCCTCTTCAGGTGATAAGCAAGCACCCATTTCACCCATAAATTCTGTTTGTCAGTAAAGAGTTTCCAAATATACTTCATCATCAAGGCAACCTTACACTCCTTGAATCTTTTAATTCCCAATCTACCTTCTTTCTTTGGTTTGCATATATCTTCCCAAGAGACTTTAGCCACTAGACTACTAAAACCAGTACCTTTCCATAAAAAGCTTTTCATAAGCTGCTCAAGTCTATCAATAACTTGCTGAGGAAGATTAAGATGAGAGGACCAGTAAATTTGTATACTACATAGGACAGATTTAACAAGAAAAAGCCTCCCAAGGATAGAGATTTATTGGCCCAAGATCTAATTCTCCACTCAATTCTTATAATGAGCTTGTTGTAATGTTGAGATCTCTAAGTCTAGAAGTGATAAAAGTCAATCCCAAATACTCAATAGGGAGTTGGCCTTCTGAGAACCCGAAGAGATGGATGATTTGAGCCTTTACCTCAACTTGCATGTCACATGTATAGATATTGCTCTTGGAGTGGTTTATTTGTAATCCTGAAAGGAGCTGAAAATTGTCCAGAGCATCCTTGAGGATTTTAGTTGAAGAGTAGTCACCATGACAAAAAAGTAACAAATCATCGGCGAAAGAGAGATGAGTGAGGTTAACTTTTTTACATCTTCAATGGAATTTAAAACCCTTCCTTGAATTGATTTTGTGGAGGAGAAGAAGAGAAAAGATTTCAGTGGCAATCACAAATAAATAAGGGGAAATAAGATCCCTTTGTCTTAAACCTCTACCACTTGGGAAGAAACCATCAAACTCACCATTCACATTGATAGAGAATTTGGGGGTGGATATGCATTGCCAAATCCACATCCTAAATTCCAATGGGAACCCGAAGGCTTCAAGAGCAACCATCAAGAAAGACTAGCACACAAAGTCAAATGCTTTCTTCAAGTCAACTTTAATAGCACATCTAGGAGCACCATTATTTCTATGATAATTCCTCAATAATTCTTGGGCAATAAGGATGTTATCACTAATCATCCTTCTAGGAATAAAGGTGGACTGATTTTGGTTGATAAGGCTTGGGAACACACCTTTGATTCTAGAGGCAATCAACTTCGAGATGGCTTTGTAAATGGTATTACAACAAGAGATGTGACTGAAAACATTCATTGAAGTAGGATTTGGCACTTTAGGAACCAAATTAATGATAGTGGCATTCAACTCTTTCAGAAGCTTGTTATTAGAAAAAAAACTCTTTCACAGTGTCAATAACATCAGTCCTAATGATAGGCCACACTTTTCTAAAAAATAAAGGTTATAGCCATCTGGCCCTGGAGCTTTGTGGTTGTTCATAGATAAGAAGACATTCTTAATCTCTTCACTGGTGAAGGGAATGGCCATCTCTTCTGCTTGTTGGCTAGAAATCTTCTTATGAATGACTGAGTTTAAGAGGGCTTATCCTTTTAATTACAAGAAACATTGGATTTGGTCCCAATAGTTGCTTGAAGAAGTTAATGGCTTCACGCTGGACTTCTTCTTCACCAACAATCATAGAGTCATCCGATCTTTTGATAGTAACAATCATTTTTTTATTTCTTCTACTGGTCATGGTTTTAAAGAAGAAGCTTGTGTTCTGATCACCTTCCTTAAGCCACAAAACCTTGGACTTCTGCTTGTAAATAAACTCCTCAGTTTTTGCAGCAAACAGATAGTCAGCAAGTAACCTCTTCTCCTCTTCCTTCAACAGAAGGTTGCTAGGATTGCAATCCACGTTCCTTTGGCAGGCTTCAAGTGCAGCTTTGGTGGAGAGAGTTAATTCAGTGGCAGATACCTTTTCTTTGCAAAAGAACTTAAGACACCTTAAGGATCTTCAATTTGGACAAAGTTTATATTGAAGAGACCCATGGACATTGAACTTCCAATTATGCTCAACGATGGATTAAAAGTCATCTCTATCAGCAATAAATTTGAAGAATTTGAAGGGAGATTGTATTTTTTTCTGTGGGATTCCTAGCCTGACCACGCCAGGGGAATGATCTGAGACCCTTTGTGGCAGAAATTCAGCAACAGCTTGTTGGAATTTGATAAGCCATTCTTCATTGACCAAAATTCTATCCAGCTTTCTAGTAATCCAATGCACACAGAATCTTGCAAACATTCTTTAAACTCAATCATACCATTATTCCACTTCCCTGAGCAGCCTTGAGATTCGCTAGAATTTCTAATAGTGTTAAAATCCCCAAGGATACATACACAATAGAGACATGCATGCTAAAATTACTATCTTGATGTTTAATATGATAGTGGATGATTTAATCAGTTTTATACACTTTGCTCATGTCGAGGGAGTTGGGACTCCACCTAATCTAGATACGGCCTAGGGTGTGGCTCTGATAATTATCAAGGTGGCTCCAATGCCTAAACACATTCTGCATTATAAAAGAAGCCTTAACTTCCCTAACTCTGGTTTCAATTATTCCAACTAAATGAAGCTGATAATGATTAACAAGCTTCTTCACTTCTTCCTGCTTAGAGGGATTATTGAGCCCTCTAATGTTCCAACAAGCTAAGTTTAACATAAGAGAAGAGCTTTATTGAGCTTAAGGTGCTTAGTACTCTTTAATCTTCCCATGTCTTTGGGTTTCTTTCTTGCCTTTTTCTTCTTCTGAGTATGCCATTGGTTTTCAGGCTTGGATGGACTCAAAGAATTGGGGTCGGAGGCCTTATGAGGAAGGCTAAGATGAGGAGGGCTAATGTCAACAACCAATTTGCCTCCTACATCACCTAAACTTTGGCTCATATCGCCTGAGATGTTGTTGTCAGGGATAGAAAGAGAAATAGAGTGACGAAGAGGGCAATGATTAACCTGAACTTGTTGCATAATATGCTCCTTTTCAGTGTGTGAGAAGCTAGCAACTTGCAAGGTATGAGCTTTTGGAATTGTAGAAGGTGGCTGGTCCTCCTCCTCCATTGCTATGGTAGTGCTGATAATAAATTTTCCTTTATCATTTACGGCATGGCCAACGTCCTGAGTGGGAGATACATTTACCAGCCGACTCTTCTTGTGGCATAATATTCAGAGTGGCCAAAAATGTTGCAGAAGTGGCAAAGCTTTGGCTTTCACTGGTACTCCACATCAACAATAACCACTTCAGGATTCCCATTGACATCATTCTTGTCTAGCTAGAGTTCAAACGAATTAAGAAGATCGTCTTTCACATTAATCTCAACACAGAGTCTAGCAAAATTGATTTTGCTCTTTCTGGAGGTCAGCGAATCAGCATATAGTGGTCTTCCCAAGGCACTTGCAATGTAGCTAAGACCATCATCACTCTAGTACTGTAGTGGGATGTTGTATAATTTCACCCACATAGGAATAATGGAATGATCTTCTTTAGTCACAACGATATTATCATGCCATTTCTTCAAAATCAAAGATCTGCCCTGGAACAGCCATGACCCAACTTCAACAACCTTAGATCTAGCCTCCTCATCTTCAAATTTGAAGAAGAAAAAGCCACAATCGTTGGCCAAGACCTCCAACAATCCCGTACTATCCCAAATCTTGTGGGCAATGAAATTAATGGCGGAGAAAATGACTTTCTTCTCTATAAAGTACCCCAATAGGCAATTTCTCCACTCAACACAACCTTTTATGGCAACCTCTTTTGGGAGTTTAACAATCACTATGTTATTCACTCTACTTGGTTCATGGTAATGAAGTTTCATAGTAACAAGGTTAGGCTCTTGCTGAAATGAGGCAGCAGAGAGACCCACTATCCTGCCATTCTTAACAATTTGATCCCAAGGAAGGGACAAACTTGGTGTTGCTTGGTGGTTAACTCCCACTGAGCTAGGATGGAGTGGCTGCTTCCTATTTGAAAGGACTGTGAGACTCGTACTAGAGTTAGGATTGGTGGCCACGTCCAGAATGCTTGTAGATCTGGTCTTTGGAGCTGGGACCAAGACTGAATTTGGTGAGATAAAGGGGATGAGACCTAGGCTATTCAGATCGATGGCTTGCAATTTCTCCAGTGGGGGGTCGTTTCTAAATCTGGTCTCTAGTGGGAGGTCTTTTGTAGTGGAGATGCCACTAGATTCAAGTGTGTGTGTGTGTGGGGGGGGGGGGNGGGGGGGGGGGGGGGGGGGGGGGGGGGGGGGGGGGGGGGGGGGGGGGGGGGGGGGGGGGGGGGGGGGGGGGGGGGGGGGGGGGGGGGGGGGGGGGGGGGGGGGGGGGGGGGGGGGGGGGGGGGGGGGGGGGGGGGGGGGGGGGGGGGGGGGGGGGGGGGGGGGGGGGGGGGGGGGGGGGGGGGGGGGGGGGGGGGGGGGGGGGGGGGGGGGGGGGGGGGGGGGGGGGGGGGGGGGGGGGGGGGGGGGGGGGGGGGGGGGGGGGGGGGGGGGGGGGGGGGGGGGGGGGGGGGGGGGGGGGGGGGGGGGGGGGGGGGGGGGGGGGGGGGGGGGGGGGGGGGGGGGGGGGGGGGGGGGGGGGGGGGGGGGGGGGGGGGGGGGGGGGGGGGGGGGGGGGGGGGGGGGGGGGGGGGGGGGGGGGGGGGGGGGGGGGGGGGGGGGGGGGGGGGGGGGGGGGGGGGGGGGGGGGGGGGGGGGGGGGGGGGGGGGGGGGGGGGGGGGGGGGGGGGGGGGGGGGGGGGGGGGGGGGGGGGGGGGGGGGGGGGGGGGGGGGGGGGGGGGGGGGGGGGGGGGGGGGGGGGGGGGGGGGGGGGGGGGGGGGGGGGGGGGGGGGGGGGGGGGGGGGGGGGGGGGGGGGGGGGGGGGGGGGGGGGGGGGGGGGGGGGGGGGGGGGGGGGGGGGGGGGGGGGGGGGGGGGGGGGGGGGGGGGGGGGGGGGGGGGGGGGGGGGGGGGGGGGGGGGGGGGGGGGGGGGGGGGGGGGGGGGGGGGGGGGGGGGGGGGGGGGGGGGGGGGGGGGGGGGGGGGGGGGGGGGGGGGGGGGGGGGGGGGGGGGGGGGGGGGGGGGGGGGGGGGGGGGGGGGGGGGGGGGGGGGGGGGGGGGGGGGGGGGGGGGGGGGGGGGGGGGGGGGGGGGGGGGGGGGGGGGGGGGGGGGGGGGGGGGGGGGGGGGGGGGGGGGGGGGGGGGGGGGGGGGGGGGGGGGGGGGGGGGGGGGGGGGGGGGGGGGGGGGGGGGGGGGGGGGGGGGGGGGGGGGGGGGGGGGGGGGGGGGGGGGGGGGGGGGGGGGGGGGGGGGGGGGGGGGGGGGGGGGGGGGGGGGGGGGGGGGGGGGGGGGGGGGGGGGGGGGGGGGGGGGGGGGGGGGGGGGGGGGGGGGGGGGGGGGGGGGGGGGGGGGGGGGGGGGGGGGGGGGGGGGGGGGGGGGGGGGGGGGGGGGGGGGGGGGGGGGGGGGGGGGGGGGGGGGGGGGGGGGGGGGGGGGGGGGGGGGGGGGGGGGGGGGGGGGGGGGGGGGGGGGGGGGGGGGGGGGGGGGGGGGGGGACCCATATCTTGAAATGAGAGTGGGATTTACAGGATGGGGCCCTTGGGTGGGTGCCCTAGATTTGGGAGAACTATTGTTGGCCATTTAGGTGGGGGAATGGGTAGGTGAAACTAATAGCAAAGTAGAAAGGAATGAATGTTGAGGGAAGTCAAGGTAAGGATGGAGGGGAGGAGAGGGTGGGATGCCATTATTGGGAGGTTTGCTTGTTTTTTTCTATATTCTTCTTCTCATAACAAAATAAACTTTACATGTGATATGGTGTGAAAGATAAAAAAATAGAAAGTACAACACTTAAAAATTATTTGTCAGTATCATAGTTGCGCTGCTACAAAATGTACATATTTGAAACTATATTTATTTCAATATAATAAATAAAAATTATTTAGCTCAAAAAACTTTTGATTGACTCATGTATGTAGTAACTCTAAATATTCCCTCCATACTTTTAAAATTTTCTTAACATTAATACATGATTATTAAATAACTCAAAACACAAAAATAGCCATCTATCTGTACCTATTATCTAGATATGTATATTCTAAACTTCGATATAATTAAACAGTACTTAATAGATAAAATAAAAACTTCTAAATGTCAAGATGTTTAATTTTTTTTTGAAATGTTAGATTACCTTTAAAACATACATTAAGACAACACTTTCATTCTAAAATAGATATAAAATATTTTATTTTGTTTTTCCTTATAATTCGATTGTCTCTCATAAATATCTTATTGATATAACATACATATTGTTATTAGAACGAAATTTGAGAACCTATTATATTATGATCATCAGATTAGTAATGAGTCTAACATTGTATGAAAGTCACTTATAATCCAATAATTACAATGTAGAACGTTCTGACATTAATTAAAAATATCGTTATTAATGTTCATCTAATCACAGATCGAACAAGACGTATTATTAGTAGAACTAAAAATATGGTACTGATAAACGCCTGCGAAAAGCAGGTTCACAATTAACCTACACCAATAAAGATAAAAAGAGAACCAGACAATCTACATTGACCAATGGAAATCTCTGTGTTTCAAACGAAATTCAAGACGAAAACGACTGTTCATATCAGGAAAATCAATGTTGCTTCGAAGTGGAGATCACGCGGCTGAGTTCCATTTGATTCAGATAGATGCCATCAATCTGCTGCAACAGCTAAACAAGTTCTCTTTATTAGTTTTGTTCACTTGTGCCCCTTAGTTCTCCTGCCCACTAACGACACATCTTTATCACATTATATCAGCATTCTGCATATTTTATCTCTCTATGGGGAAAAGGGAGGGAGAAGGAGATGAAATTGGAGCTCGTCACCAGATAGGGACGGGAGTGAGCCACTACCACTGAGCCACTCTTTCACCTCAAACCCTCTCTCTCTCTCTCTCTCTCTATGTATGTGTATGTATGAGAATGAGTGTGAGTGTGAATATGTATGACTTCTTTTTTGCTGAAGTTTCATTTAATGGTGTGTCCTTTCTGAAACAGAAGTGGGTTTGAGTTGCATGAGAAGGATGTTGAGAAGTGTGAATTTTATACATAATTGGGTATGCAGATTTGTCTGTGCTTGTATGCATGCTTGTGCAAAGAGGATACATTATGTACATATACAGCCTAGAGAAGGGCAAAGCTGTCCTTTTATGCCTAAGAAAGCAAACGAGAGCATTTTGGTTGTTACTGATCAGATGCTCTCTGCTTGTCCTATCAACAATCATGTGTGCCTCATCACAGATTGAAGCATGCATTTTTTTTTTTTTTGAATAATGCTAGGGATACCAAATCACATGCTAATTGGGTGCTTGAATCAGTAGGTCCATCAAAAAAAGTTAAATGGGCTCACTGGTCCAAGAGTGTACACTCATTTGGGATAATTCCAAATTTAAGATGCCTAACATTACTTATTTTTTTTCAAGAGTAATGCTATGTTTGTTAAATTTTGGAACTAAATTAAGGGCCTAAATGACATGATAGCATTTTATTTGGAGCCTTTATTGGAGTCCAAATGACATGATACCAAATAAAGAAGCCCAAGTCAGCTGCCATATTATTTGAGCTCTTAATTTAGTCCCAAAATTTGGACAGTGTAACATTATTATTTTTTCAATCATTCATTCAAAAAGAAAATGGATAAAATCTTTATGGAATGATGTGAAACATTTATTACCATTAGATAACTTAGTCTTTTTAATACTGAATTGTGTTCAATGACTATATTATTTTTAAATTTTTTTTTTAAGGACTATATTATTTAATGTGAGAAATTTGGTAAATATAGTAGATACAAGTATCACAACTGATGCTAAAAACATTCAATTGTCATTGAGTGGAGCAATTGCTTAAGTATATAAAATAATTTTTGGTGGTCTTAATTATTTGATCTAAAATACAAATTCTCGCATGTTGGGGCTATAAAAAAAAGCAGACAAAATTTCACATTAGGGAATTCAAATGCGTAAAAGGACCAGGTCCACCAACTATCCAAAACCCAACTCAAAATCAATTAGCAATGAAAGAAGAGATCTTTTAATCCCATAAACAAACCCCAAGTAGTTTTAATCATTCGATGTGTAATACAAACTCTTTTTACAACAATATTTGCATGTCNGGACAGTGTAACATTATTATTTTTTCAATCATTCATTCAAAAAGAAAATGGATAAAATCTTTATGGAATGATGTGAAACATTTATTACCATTAGATAACTTAGTCTTTTTAATACTGAATTGTGTTCAATGACTATATTATTTTTAAATTTTTTTTTTAAGGACTATATTATTTAATGTGAGAAATTTGGTAAATATAGTAGATACAAGTATCACAACTGATGCTAAAAACATTCAATTGTCATTGAGTGGAGCAATTGCTTAAGTATATAAAATAATTTTTGGTGGTCTTAATTATTTGATCTAAAATACAAATTCTCGCATGTTGGGGCTATAAAAAAAAGCAGACAAAATTTCACATTAGGGAATTCAAATGCGTAAAAGGACCAGGTCCACCAACTATCCAAAACCCAACTCAAAATCAATTAGCAATGAAAGAAGAGATCTTTTAATCCCATAAACAAATCCCAAGTAGTTTTAATCATTCGATATCTAATACAAACTCTTTTTACAACAATATTTGCATGTTTAAGTCTGCATTTGTATGTATTTATCGGAACAATTTATGTCACCTATATGTTCTTCCATTCAAAAGTATAAGGAAATATGATTTTAAAGTCCCATATAGCCATCTTGAGAAGGCAGGATGGATATGTTAATACGAGAGTACGAGTCTGAATAATATGGGACAAAGCGCTATTGCGAGTTCAAATTTTCCCAAATCTCAAGGGATGGAGTATAATAATTGCAAACATCAGGGGTGATTTGTATAATTCGATCACAACCATAGTTATAGAATAAAAACTGAGAAAAGAATCTATATTTCACCAAGAAAAAAGTCAATCCAACCCAATTCCGCTAGTGAAAAGTTAGGCACTTTGATAGTTTTTTATGAAGTCACCCAATTTTGTTTGTGCATCTTTCTTTCCGCCATACTTTCGGCAGAATAAAACCTTAATGTATCAGGATTGTATGCTTGGAAAAAGTTGTACAATTTTAAAAATTACAAAAATAAAAGAGTATATCCCTCTCTCTTAGTGTCTTTCCACTTCCGTGGTAAACAGTACTTATGAGGCATGGTTTAGCTATTAGCCACACACTAACACTTCTAACTGTATACATTTCTAATTACCAAAGGAAAGTCGAGTGCATTGCCTACATTGACATAAGTTTTAATCCTTAACTTCTTCAAGCTTGCATTAGCTGAATTTAAAATTAGCCAACTCAACAGCAGCGTGGGCGGCAGCTGATCGATGCAGGCTCTGCAGGGGCGATAGCAGCTCGATCAAACGTGATCTCGTGTCCTCCTTAATATCAGTCACTGGCTGGATCAAACGTGGACAAATCACTGGCAACACTTTGGAGACCGAAGGTACTGGACTTGTTTAGTCTTTGTAGACTTGCTAGCACTACAAAAAAAATCACTGTTAGCCGCTAGATTTAAGTTAGCATGTACAAATATTGTCACCGAATGAATATGTTTAGTGGCAAAAATTTATTATCACCATTGAAAGTATGATATTAAAATTATTTAATGACCACAATAATTTGTCACCACTAAAGATATATAATTAGTGGTGAAAAAATATTGTTGTCACTGAATATATGTTAGTGAATCTAATTAGTGACAATTTAGATGTTATAACAAAAATATATTACTAATTCATCACTAATTCCAAATATTTAATGAAAATAATTTAAATTTAGTCACTAATAATATAGTTTTTTAGTGATAAAATTTTTTAGTTGTAACAAATATGCCCTGTTTTAAGCTGCATTTTTTTTTTGCCACTGAATGTCAATTTTAGTATAAATTTTGGCGTTTAATAGAAAAACGTCGCCTCTTGTTGGGCACAAATTTATGGATTACCAATGTTTATAAATAACTTAACAATTTTAACGAACACAACATCATTTCACATTCACCCCCACCATGTCACTTCTTCACATGTTAAATCTTTCCCCTTTCTCTCTCTCTTTCTCGCTCGATCGATCTCAATCTCTCAACTCCTTCGCCGTCACGATTCCCACTGGTTTGAAGACTTCCTTGAAGACACCTCCATCGCCACTAGTGCCCTAGCTGTTGAGAAGGCTGAGCTTATTTCGAAAATCACCGAGAAGAAGATTAAGGTGCCATCATCGTTCTCACTGCTTAGGTTAGTTTATTTTTGTTTCATTTTTTCAAATAGAGTATTCTTGCTATGTTTTGACTGGATTTCGTCTGTTGGATATCCTATATGTTTGCTTTAATTAATCTCGNATAAAATTTTTTAGTTGTAACAAATATGCCCTGTTTTAAGCTGCATTTTTTTTTTGCCACTGAATGTCAATTTTAGTATAAATTTTGGCGTTTAATAGAAAAACGTCGCCTCTTGTTGGGCACAAATTTATGGATTACCAATGTTTATAAATAACTTAACAATTTTAACGAACACAACATCATTTCACATTCACCCCCACCATGTCACTTCTTCACATGTTAAATCTTTCCCCTTTCTCTCTCTCTTTCTCGCTCGATCGATCTCGATCTCTCAACTCCTTCGCCGTCACGATTCCCACTGGTTTGAAGACTTCCTTGAAGACACCTCCATCGCCACCAGTGCCCTAGCTGTTGAGAAGGCTGAGCTTATTTCGAAAATCACCGAGAAGAAGATTAAGGTGCCATCATCGTTCTCACTGCTTAGGTTAGTTTATTTTTGTTTCATTTTTTCAAATAGAGTATTCTTGCTATGTTTTGACTGGATTTCGTCCGTTGGATATCCTATATGTTTGCTTTAATTAATCTCGGTTGGATTTACTCATGTTTGGATCTATCGAAGTTCCTATTATTCTGTGCATAATGGGAAATTTTTTAGAACTGTGAGGTAAATTTTTTAGAATTTATATAATACTCATTTATTTGATTAATAAAGCCCGTCCACTTCGTTAATTTTAGTGAAGATTTTGTTTGATTTGTCGAATTTTGTTAATTTTGGCGTTTTAGTTTGACCTAGGGTTTGTGATTTGGACATCTTTCTTGTATGGGCAATGAAGGCTTTGATCTACTAGATTGGTTTCAGTTTAATAGGGATGATGACAGTCTCACATCTATTATTTTATTATGAATTTTCAAGTTTTTAGTGAATTGAGAATCCTTTTATCCACGAGATTCCCAATCTCACATAGTTATTTTGTAGCTACAAAGTTATTTGATTGCAGTCAACAATTCTGTTTTTGTAATAAACGGAAAAGTTTGGGTGTATATTTTGTTTGTCAGATGAATGTCAAGTTTTATTGACAAACATCAGAANATAGAGTATTCTTGCTATGTTTTGACTGGATTTCGTCCGTTGGATATCCTATATGTTTGCTTTAATTAATCTCGGTTGGATTTACTCATGTTTGGATCTATCGAAGTTCCAATTATTCTGTGCATAATGGGAAATTTTTTAGAACTGTGAGGTAAATTTTTTAGAATTTATATAATACTCATTTATTTGATTAATAAAGCCCGTCCACTTCGTTAATTTTAGTGAAGATTTTGTTTGATTTGTCGAATTTTGTTAATTTTGGCGTTTTAGTTTGACCTAGGGTTTGTGATTTGGACATCTTTCTTGTATGGGCAATGAAGGCTTTGATCTACTAGATTGGTTTCAGTTTAATAGGGATGATGACAGTCTCACATCTATTATTTTATTATGAATTTTCAAGTTTTTAGTGAATTGAGAATCCTTTTATCCACGAGATTCCCAATCTCACATAGTTATTTTGTAGCTACAAAGTTATTTGATTGCAGTCAACAATTCTGTTTTTGTAATAAACGGAAAAGTTTGGGTGTATATTTTGTTTGTCAGATGAATGTCAAGTTTTATTGACAAACATCAGAAGAAGAATGTTATCATGTTGAAACTTGCAAGCACTAGCTTTTGGTTCCATACATGGAGCTCTGCATTCTTGTATACAAAGAACTAGTCATTCAGATGATTTAAATAGGTACTGACTCGATCTTTTTCTTGAAGTTTACTTGGGCAGAATCAATGTTTATTTATTTATTTTTGGTAAGTAAGATGAGTTCATAAAAAAACCAAAGAAAATGTACAAGGTGATTCCATGGGATGGTTGATCTTCTGAACAGGGGAGAAGAAGATCAACCATCCCAACAGCAAAATAAAACAAAAAGGATTACAAAATCCAAAAGGATTGAAATAAAAAAATGTACAAAACAGAAGCTTATCTGAGCATCAAAGATGAGCAGAAGCCTGAACAAAAACCATCTAGTATAGATGGGAAAGAGGAAGTAGCCAGCAAAACCAGCAACACCAGCAGACTTAAGGATGATCAAAAAAAAGGAGAATCAGCCTCAAGTATAACCATCAACCAACAATAACATATTTACATTTTCTTCCTTGAATGCCAAAATAAATGATAGAATCTGATCCTCCAGTCCATGCATCAGCAAGAAAGAAAGCAGTAGGAGGCACCCATATCAAACAAGAGCCTCACAGGTAGAATAGGGCTCCAACAAAGCCCAAAGCAGCAGTAGCACCAAAGGAAAGAAATCCCAACAACATAACAAAGAAGAAAAACAGGCATCCAAAGTTTGATGTAGTAATCACAAACAGTTCAAGGGGGTTCAAATGTAGTCTCTGGAAGATCCCATTCTCTTTGAAGCCATAAATTTGAGGGAGATCTCCGATATCCTTTGTTTAGATGAAGTTTGAGCTTGATGTTATCGATAACCTCTTTGTACACAGTGCCAACATGGTGCATTTCCTTTATCTAGTCACCATTATAACTGTCTTCTTTTTTTATTTTAAATCCGGTACTTAGCTCTCATACACTCATGTTCCAGTGTGCCTAACCCCTACAATTGAATTCTTGTGGAATTTTTTGTATAGTCATTAACAACAATATGTTTGGCCTAATGAACTTAACATTACTATTCTGAAAATCATACCTCTTTTGGTAAGCATTTGTATTTGCAGTAGATAATTTCATTCATATATACTAGCTTAATGTCTAGTTCTTATTGTTTTTGTATATTTTCATTTTCGTTATGAAAGAATTCTAAGGGGTTTATGAGTTGGAAAGGTGGAAACATGGCAACAGGTTTTAGAGATTGCAAAGGCTATGAAATCTGCCAGTTCACCCAGGTGACCTTTTCTTTTCTCTATCAATGTAACTCTTCACGTATATTTTAGATATGTTCTTCAACCCTTGTATGTAGCGCCCTTGATTTGTAATGTAACCTTGTGGTTTTTCATTGGCATTAGATCTTACATTATTTGTTTACTTTCTTATGTAATATTGACCAACAAAAGTTCACTCTCAAAGAAGACCCTTATGTAATATTGGTTATTTTGGATCTGTGGACTTCAAGGTATGCACACTGAAACTTTGTTGTTGTTTATGACTTTTAACTTTTGGGGAATGGAGATAAAAACATATCATATATTGCTTCCAGACCATTTTTTATTCATCTTGCAATATGATATTTAGTCCAGGTGTGGGTGTGGGTGTGGATGTGTATTGTTTAAGATCTAGATGGCTCGGTCAATGTGCATTGATGAAAATGGTTTAGACACAAATGTTTGTACACACGCTCACTCACTCATATGTGCATATATGTTGGAATCTTGATGTGCCCTGTTATTCCAATTGAATTGGACGTAGAATGAGCTCTTTTTCACATGTCTAAAACTTAGAGTGGGATAAAATAATATGAAATTACTGTGTTCACCTACTGCTTAAGCTGCTTGTGGGTACTCCTTGTTGCAGGAAATATGCTGATGACATATATTCTACCTAATTAGCTATAATGCCTAGTGTGATAACATTACAGACAGTAGGAGAATCTGCATTCCTTTTCATTATAAACAAAGCGAAGGCGCTACTTAGCCCTATCAAGCAAGCAAGAATGAAGGCCCGTGCGACACCCGGCGTTAACACTTCCCAATCTGGAAATGCTAACCACAGTTTCAATGGTAACGGGAATACGCCTGACGGCGAAAGCATACAAAGAGAGTGACGCTTCCATCGCTTAGATTTAGGGCGATAGGGCGCACCACAGATACGAGAAGAAGCACCCCTCAATCGATAGGTCAAAGACAGAAACATAGTACCAGTTACATCTCTAATCTTTGATAAAATCGGGGTCTTTTCCGCATAATAGCGTCAACCAAAGACCGGAGCATCTTAGCAGACACTGGAGAGAAATCCCTAGTCAGCACAATTTCTGNACCTAATTAGCTATAATGCCTAGTGTGATAACATTACAGACAGTAGGAGAATCTGCAGCACAATTTCTACCAATCAGCTTCATTCTTTAGAGGCTATATATTTTAATTGGTTTTAAAAAATTGGAGGAGAATCGTAAGATTAGAAATTACTCATCTTAATTTTCGATCTGACAATACAACTAGATCAAGTCTTGTTGAAAGAATCATTAGGTTCATGAATGTGTAAAATATTTGCTTATTTATTTTCTGAANTTTTCGATCTGACAATACAACTAGATCAAGTCTTGTTGAAAGAATCATTAGGTTCATGAATGTGTAAAATATTTGCTTATTTATTTTTTGAATTGTTTATTTCTCTACTTGTCCAATATCAGATAAAGGTATCATTCTATTTTTTTTTAACAAAAACAATCCCAAATCAGGTGGTGTTCCTCTATTTTGAGAACATAGGTATCAGTTTGTGGTAAATTTGGAGGCAAAGGAACTGTATTTTCACACACAGGACCACTTGATTTCATGGGAGCTTGGAAGCAGCACTTAGATTATGGGTACCATGTCTCCTCTTTTTATTCAATGTCTCCTCTTAGATTATGGGTACCAAGTGGCAATCTCATAGGGCTCTCTGCCTCTGTCAGTGGAACAGCCTATTATGTAGTCTTGATTTTCTTCAATGAATTTCTATTAATGTTGGATAATTTATGTTAGGTACAAACTATAGGATTTGTCTCACTAGAAGGTAAATTTTCACGGGCGTCTAGTTTGGAGGGAGCCCAAGAGAGTGCAAGTCCAACGTATATTTTCTTTCATTAATGCTACATTGACTAAATTTTTGGATCAAATTTAGAGCCCAAATGACATGTTAGCTGACTTAAGCTTTTTTATTTAGTGCCATGTCATTTGGGCTCCAATAAAGATTCCAAATAATATACTGCATTGTCATTTGGTCCCAAATTTTGGTCAGTATAACATTACTCATTTTCTTTTGNTTCTTTCATTAATGCTACATTGACTAAATTTTTGGATCAAATTTAGAGCCCAAATGACATGTCAGCTGACTTAAGATTTTTTATTTAGTGTCATGTCATTTGGGCTCCAATAAAGATTCCAAATAATATACTGCATTGTCATTTGGTCCCAAAATTTGGTCAGTATAACATTACTCATTTTCTTTTAGTCCATCCTACAGATTACATCAAGAACTCTATAAATGATTATTTAAAGTTGCGTAAGTAGACATAAAGGTTTACTAGCTTGTTCAACATGAGACCATTTTAAGCTTGTTCACCTTACAGTCACCACATTTTCTCAAAAATCACTAAGGTGACCCCATAGAGCCAACATTGATGAAAGAAATTGTGAAATGATGCATCACTATACATCATTTTCTCTTGGTAATTGATGATAGCTTGTGGCATTTTGCAACCAGAAGATTACCAATCTTCTAACTTCTTCCATTCTAATCTGTCTTTCATTTGCTTTGCAAAAGAAATTCGAGAACTAGGCTTATCCTCTCTGTTGTATTAAAATGACAGACATCTCTAATGGCCTATTTCACCCAAAGTATCTTGTTTTTAATGATGTTTGCCAATTCATAATTATTAGAATTTTTGAAGAATGGTAGCATTACAAGCTCCTATGCAAAAGCTATCGAGCAGCANTTTGCTTTGCAAAAGAAATTCGAGAACTAGGCTTATCCTCTCTGTTGTATTAAAATGGCAGACATCTCTAATGGCCTATTTCACCCAAAGTATCTTGTTTTTAATGATGTTTTCCAATTCATAATTATTAGAATTTTTGAAGAATGGTAGCATTACAAGCTCCTATGCAAAAGCTATCGAGCAGCGCGCCTAACGATCATGATTGGCTCACAACAACATGACACAAAGTTTTACTTCAACTGATGGAGAACTAACAGAAAGCTTCTCAATTATCTGCAAGAAATAGAGTCAGAACAAATGCAATTCATAACCTCGACTTCGCAATTGTCTTAATTTGGTTTTTTTAGCAATTCACATTTGGGGCGAGGCAAATGAGAAACTAGTGTTTNATGACACAAAGTTTTACTTCAACTGATGGAGAACTAACAGAAAGCTTCTCAATTATCTGCAAGAAATAGAGTTAGAACAAATGCAATTCATAACCTCGACTTCGCAATTGTCTTAATTTGGTTTTTTTAGCAATTTACATTTGGGGTGAGGCAAATGAGAAACTAGTGTTCAAATGGGACATTCACTCAATAGGTACGTAGCATGGCAATCGAAATATGATATATAACTACAAAAGTACATAATTGCTTCAAAACTAATCACTATCAGAAGTAAAAGAACAAAAAGCAATAAGCAACCTTAAAAGCTTAGGCAATTAACGAACAACTTAGATGTGTGGATTACCTAGTCAATCCTTTGTGGAATATTCGATCTTGAGATGTGTGGATCAATAACTATTTTGAGAAAACTAAGAAGATCTTAAAAGGAAGTACAACAACTTAAGATAAGTTTGACTAAAAGATGTTAAAGTTAATACTTTCTTGTGTTATTTTGTATTTGAGCTAAAAATATTATATTTGTAATTGGGTCATAAAATGTTAGTGTGTGTTTGGGTCATGTTTTGTTGTATTTAATTAGGCCCAAGGATAGAAAACTTTAGAATATATGGAGTGTCTAGATAAAGTGTTAGATACTTTTCTACAATATATAGAGTGTCCATATACAACTTGTAAGAGACTTTTCTAAAAAATAATGGAATTAAAAATTTAGTTCAAAAGCTTCCCCTGTATTTCTTGTTTGTCTCTTGTTTGTTTAATTAATCAAAGTTCAAGTCTAATTTAAGGCCAACAGAGTGGTATCAGAGCTCAGTTTGACGACAACAACTGGGTGTGAAGATTTAGTTCGGGAAAACAAACCCCGGTGTCGAAGAACATGGTGGGTTCAAGTAATCAAAATTTTGGAACTCAACCACCTTCGTTTCCACAATTTGACAGTGAGAATTATGATTTTTGGTGTGTAAAAATGAAGATCCAACTTATTACAAATGATTTGTGGGAGTACTTTGAAAATGGGTATGATGACCCCGAAAATGTCGATTCTTTGATGGATGCTCAAAAGCAAGTATTGAAAGCACATAAGAGGAAGGATGTAAGAGCTCTCTCAATGATTCAACAAGGAGTTTCAGACAAGATTTTCCCGAGGATGACCAAGGCAAAGGATGCTTGGGATATTCTTCAAAAGGATTATCGGGGCAACTTGAAGATAAGAGCAATTAAACTTCAATTTTTGAGAAGAGATTTTGAAAATATGAAAATGCAAGATGGTGAAGTGTTGCAATATTATTTTTTCAGATTGATGGAAGTTGTGAATCAAATGAAAATACATGGGAATAACATAACTAATGAAAAAATTGTGGAAAAAATTTTAATTACATTGACGATGGACAATAACCCCATTGTTGCGGTTCTTGAAAATACTAACGACATTGAAACCCTGAGTGTTGAAGAATTGATGGGTTTAACTAAATCATTTGAGCAAAGATTGAGTAAGCAAACAGAGAAGTCACTTGAAAGTGCTTTCCAATCTAAGCTTAATGTTTGTGGTTCTAAAACTCAAGTAAGCTCTTGGAATTTCAATCAATCGGAAGGTAGAAAAAGAAAAGGTAAATTTGATAATACAAAAGGTGGAGGAAAGAATAATTTTTATAAGAAGAATTTTCAAAGACAAGGAAATGAGGAGTCCACCCAAAAAAAAGTGTAAAATTTGTAATCGCAGTAGTCATGCGGAGAAAGATTATTGGTTCAAGTGGAAGCCACAATGTTATAATTGCAAGAAATTTGGGCATGCAAAGAAGGATTGTAGAGTAACCAACTAACAAGCTAATTTTACCATAAAAGAAGAATTTGATGGGAACATGTTTTATGCATGTCATAATGCTTTGGAGAAAAAATATGATGTTTTGTTTGTTGATAGTGGTTGTAGTAACCACATGACCGATGATGAAAACATTTCTTGCCAACCTTGATGTTTCCTCCAACTCTCAAGTCAAAATGGGTAATGGTGCCTTGGTTTAAGCAAAAGGAAAGGGTACTATTGCGGTGGAGACCAAGAAAGGAAGAAGATGCATTAAAGATGTTTTACTAGTTTCGGACTTGAAACAAAATTTATTGAGTGTTGGTCAAATAGTGAAGCATGAGTATGTAATTCACTTTGAAGATTATACTGACAAGATTTATGAAAAAGGGGGGAACAAGCAAATGGTGGCAACAACCAAGATAGAGGAAAATATAAGTTTTCTGCTCACTTTGAGGTATGCAAAAAATATTACTTTGAAGATGAATGTTGTGGATGAGACTTGGATTTGGCATAAGATTTGGCCACTTGAATTTTCAAAGTTTGAAGTATTTACAACAAAAAAGCATAGTGCATGGGTTGCCAATGATTCAAGAAGTCAAAAAAGTTTGTGAAGACAATGCTCTTGGGAAACAACACCGGAAGACATTTTCAAAAGACAAGACATGGAGAACTAAAACATCATTTGAGCTTATTCATATCGATGTGTGCGGGCTTATGGACACAACAACTCATTGAGGTAATAAGTATTTCATTACTTTCATTGATGATTTTTCTAGAATGACATGAGTTTACTTTATGAGACAAAAATTGGATATGTTTAATGTTTTTCAAAAATTTCAAAGTCTTGTTGAAAGACAAAGTGACCATCTTATGAAAGTGTTAAGAAGTGATAGAGGTGGTGAGTATAACTCTAATAAATTTATGAAGTTTTGTGAAGATATTGGGATGGAAAGATAATTGATCATTGGATACACTTCACAACAAAATAGAGTGGCAGAGAGAAAAAATAGAACAATTGAAGAAATGTCTAAATCAATGCAAAAATAGAACAATTGAAGAAATATATAAATCAATGTTTTATAAAAAGGATTTGCCCAAAATTTTTTGAGGCAAGGCCGTTAACACGGCAGTTTTCTTGTTGAATAGATGTCCAACAAAAGTCCTTTCAAACAAAACTTCATTTGAAGCTTGGAGTAAAAGAAAGTCATCGGTTAATCACTTGAAAGTGTTTGAACATATTTGTTATGCACACGTTCCCAAAGAAAAGAGACATAAACTTGATGAAGTTAGTGAAAAATGTATTTTTGTGGGCTATATCACTCAATCAAAAGGTTATAGGCTCTACAATTTGAATAAAGATAAGTTGATCATTTTAAGAGACGTCATATTTGATGAAAAAGCCTCTTGGGATTGGAAAGAAAAGAAAGTACAAAATCATTTTTCTCTAACTTATGAAGAGGTGGAGAGTGAAAGAAGTGATGATGAGGACTTTGATGTTCCAAATCAAATATCTCTGATTGTTAGCCAACAATCAACTCTATCAAGCTCAAGTTCTACATCTCCAAGTTCAACTTCAAGAAAAATGAGAAGTCTTAGTGATGTGTATGCAAGATGCAACTTTTGTGTAATTGAATCGAAGAACTTTGAAGAAGCAATTAAACTAGAAGTTTGGAAGAAAGCAATGGAAGAGGAGATTCAGGTGATTGAAAAGAACAAGACATGGGAGTTGGTGGAGAGACCTAAAGAAAAAGAAGTGATTGGTGTGAAGTGGATTTACAAAACAAAACCTAATCTGGATGGGTCAATTCAAACGAACAAAACAAGTCTTGTTGCAAAGGGGTATTCTCAACAACTAGGTGTTGATTATCAAGAAACAGTTGCACTGGTTTTTATACCAACTTGATGTGAGGTCCGCATTTTTAACTAGAGACTTGGAGGAAGAGATGTATGTGGAACAACCTCAAGGCTTTGTTGTCAAAGGAAAAAAAATAAAGTTTACAAGTTGAAGAAGACATTATATGGGTTGAAACATACACCCCAAGCATGGTATAGTGAGATTGATTCCTACTTCAACAATAATGGTTTTCAAAGGAGCAAAAGCGAGTCAACCTTGTATGTCAAAAAATAAGGTAACACCGGTATTCTTATTGTTTCTCTTTATGTTGATAATCTTGTTTTTACCGGAAATGATGAAAAAATGCTTGAAGAATTTAAAAGAGACATGATGAAAAAATATGAGATGGGTGATTTAGGTTTGTTGCATTACTTCTTGGGATTTGAAGTTTTTCAAAATAAAGATAGTGTTTTTTATTTCCCAAATGAAGTATTTAAAAACTCTCCTTGAAAAGTTTAAAATGGTGAATTGCAAGTCGGTTGATACACCTTTGGTGGTGAATGAAAAGTTGGCAAAAGAAGATGAAAGTAAAGATGTAGATGTTTCTTTTTATAGAAGTTTGGTTAGAAGTTTTTTATATTTGCCGGCTACAAGACCGGACATTATGTTTGTTACAAGTTTATTATCTTAGTTTATGCATAGTCCAAGCCAAACTCATTTTTGGGCGGCAAAAGGAGTTTTGAGATACATCAAAGGTACTCTTGATAATAGGATTTTGTTTGAGAAAAATGTGGATGCAAAGTTGATTGGATTTTGCGATAGTGATTGGGCGGGGTGTGTAGATGATATGAAGGACACTTTCAGTTATGCGTTTTCTCTTGGCTCGGGTGTCTTTTCATGGACATCTAAGAAGTAACAAACGGTAGCACAATTATTTGCTGAGGCTGAATATGTTTTGGCATCATTGACGACATCACAAGCAATATGGCTAAAAAGAATCTTGAAAGATGTTGGTGAGAAGCAAGGAGAGCTTACTCCAATTTTGTGTGATAACAAGTCCCAATAGTAATGACAAAAAATCCCATCTACCATAGCAGTACGAGACACATTGCAATCAATCACCACTTTATCTGGGAGGCCGTGGAGAATTATGAGATTTAACTCAAGTATTGCAAGATGGAGGATTAAGTGGCAGACATCTTCACCAAAACACTTCTGAAGGACAAGTTTCAATACTTTCGAGAAAATGTTGAGTGTCACACAACAAAGCATTAAGGGGGGCGTGTTAAAGTTAATACTTTATTGTGTTATTTTGTATTTGGGCTAAAAATGTTATATTTGTAATTGAGTCATAAAATGTTAATGTGTGTTTGGTTCATGTTTTGTTGTATTTAATTAGGCCCAAAGATAGAAAACTCTAGAATATATGGAGTGTTTATATTTAGGTGTGTTTAGATAAAGTGTTAGAGACTTTTCTAGAATATATAGAGTGTCCATATAAAACTTGTAAGAGACTTTTCTGGAAAATAATGGAACGGAAAATTTAGTTCAAAAGCTTCCCATGTATTTCTTGTTTGTCTCCTCTTGTTTGTTTAATTAATCAAAGTTCAAGCTTAATCTAAGGCTAACAAAAGAACCCATTAAGCATTGCTTAGAAGAAAAAGTTAAGGGTATAACTAGCATGAATTGAACATAGAAGGTTGCTTAGAGGTAATATTTATACCAAGTACATGGGAGACCAAGGCTATAAGACACAACCTTTAATATGAAAGTAAATAGCTATGATCAATGGCTTTATCTTTGGCTTTCAAGAATAGGAACAGATCCTCGATAGGGTCTTTTGATGGGCCAGTAGATCTGGCAAAACTTACCCCTTTATCGTTTTGGGAGTGACACATTCTATGTACAATTCTTATAGGTGTTACAAAACTTGACAGGAAGCCCCTTTATTGCTCTGTCCTACCTGAAGGGGCTAGCCTTGACAGGAAGACCCTTATCGGATTAGCCTCCACAACCACTTTTCTCTTGTACGTTAGCACATAATGTCTTCATTTTTGGGTGGCATATAAATATGTAATCGCTAAACAATTTTTCTCTGCTTTCTACTTTAGTGTATCTAGCTTTAGCTTCTTTGTTGGTTTTTCTTAAACCAATTTGATCATCTTGCGCTAGCACTTCCGATAGCATTATTGATTGTTCATTAATGTCCATCGATTTAGACTCCTTCCCTCTTCTCAACTACAAAAAAGATCGAGAGGGGCCTGAAGTCCCCCAAACCAAGAAGGGAAACGGAAGCCTTTTGATTCACTCTCCATTCTCTCTTAAATAAATAAAGCTCACCCTCGAGCCCTAGGTCAGTTGGCCGGATCTTTTTTCGTTGTTCTGTTCCCGCCACAAGAAAAACGCATGGAAGAGGAATGCCCAGTGCACGGAGGATCTGTTGAGAGTTTGTCTTGGTAGGGAACTTTATGATTTTACCCCTATTGTATAGAATCAACAAAAAAAGAGCTGAGTGCTAATTTAAAATACTAAAGTATCAGGGGTACTCATTAAATTCCAAACGGCAATTATTAATGATCTAATTTTCGAACTCAATTGAGAATTAGTTGAGGAGTGATCACAATCAAAATATATAGATCACAAGAATTCACTGTAACCAGAGTCAATGATAAATTAAAATTTCTGACAGTTAAACCCTAATTTTATTGTAAATAATAAATCAACTATTTTATAAAAATTATATTAATATACTCAAGTATGAAATAATTAGTTATTTGACTCACAGAAAATCTCAAGTATTCGATGTATATGGCACAATGAACCCCTATTGTTTGGCCGGCAACCTGACATACATCAATATAAATAAGAAACAAGCAATGAAAGTAGGAAATGTCAATGAATTGACAAGAAGCAAGAGTGAGCAGGAAAGTCTACCCTAATTCAAGCTATGGCTTCCTGGCCAGCCAGCAAAAACTGGGTATCTCTCTGCACATCTCTCTGGTTTTGCAGCAATTTAATCCTTGAGATTGCCAAGTTCAAGCATGTTTTGCTACATAAACCACAAAACCGTTCAAGTTTCATCCAAATGGAGGCAGAAAACAAGAAGCAAGCAACTCTCCATAATAAAAACTTATTACCTTTCAGAACCACCAAATCATAAATACAAGAATTTTCATAAACACATTAAAAATCATTACTTTTTCAATAGAAGCAGCACAATTCCAACCATAAAAGACCTAAATAGTAAACAAGTTTAGTTTACCCAATGTAGTTGCGGATTAAATTCAATAATACACTGATGGGCATTTCATAAAAGTGAGAATCTTGGAAAAACGGTGACCACAAGTACATCTACAACTACAAAATTCTTGAAAACCAGGTACATATTAGAAGCTGATTGACCCAAATTGCTTAACCCAATGAAAGGGTAACACGAAACTACTTATTCAAATCTTGTCCTGTAAAATTAAACTGATGAAATTAAAAATGAGATTTTAAAAAAAAAAAAAAAAGAGGAATCATTAACTAACTACAAGGTAGCACAAGTGGTAATAGGGATGAACCGTAAACTAAGACTAGATCATGAAAGATTTATCTCATATGAATAAATTTTTTTTTTTTAATTCAATGGTTAGGGGTGTCTGAACCAGTTTACTCATACTTCAACTAATCATTTCCTTAGTCCAATTAAAAGCAGACTATCCATATCGGGTTAAAATATTCATGAAGAATAAAAGTCCAGTTAAAGACTGACATGTGGGTTTTGGTACCATAGACAAATTTATATATATATATACCCATACATATATTTGATTAAACCAATAGCTGATCAATTAAATGGACGTCTGTATTTATGGTACTATATAATAAATTATGCAAACCAATTAGCCAATAAATCAGAGTGGCGCAGCGGAAGCGTGGTGGGCCCATAACCCACAGGTCCCAGGATCGAAACCTGGCTCTGATAATCTGTGCAGAGTTGGCTTCCTTCAAGCGTGGCTAAGTTTTTTGATCTTCCTAAGAAAAATTCGGAAAAACTATATATATAAATATATATTTTTTTTCTGACACTCCATAAAGTTTAATAAAATACAGTGTATATCAAAATTTATCTCTCTTTTGGATTAACTTTAGAGTCTAACATTTTTTTTTATGGTGTATAACTTTAAAAAACTATAATTTAGACCAAAAAGATAATAAATAGATTCGGTACCTCTTTGGGGCTTCGGTACCAAATTCCTAACCCACTTACAATCTTTGCAGGGTTGGCCAAACGGTATGGAAAAAAATATGGGTTTTAGCCTTAAATTTTTACAAAGTCCTATAATTTTAAGTATATCACTAGCACAAAAAAAAAATTAAATCCATTAAATTTTAAGCCCTACAAAAAAAAATCCTAAAAAATTAAATCTAATCAAAATTTTTAGTAAAAATTAGAAATGAATCCCCCTAGATGTACTTGTTTGGAGATGAGTCTTGTAAGGAAACTTATAAGGGGCTAAATCTATATTTAAAATTATATGTAATGACTTAAGTTCACTTTTTTTTTTATCTCAAAAATACTCTTTCTTGAAAAGAAGTTAAATTAATTTTTTATTTTAAAAATTATTATCCCTTAATTCAACGTCAATTAAAATATATCAATAAAATCTTCATCATAAATTTAAAATTCAAATTTAGAGCTCTCTCTTTCTCTCTCTCTCTTTATATATATATATAAAATCAAAGCTTGGCGGCGAGAAAAGCAAAGACTCTCATCATCTTTGCTTTCACCAATCAAAACCTTCTTTCACAAAACACAAAAGACATTATTTTGGAGTCTGATGGTGTCAAAGTTGCAGCAATTGCAATCCAAGACATACCAAGCTTCACAGTTTATGGCAAGGCATGACACTGGTTATTACAAACAGGTGTTGGAACAGAACAAGCAGTACATCCAGGAACCACCCACTGTGGAGAAATGCAACCTGTTGGCGAAGTAGTTCGTTTACACTCGTCTTGCTAGCATTCCTAGTCGGTGTGGGTCATTTTGGAAGGAAGTTGATCACGTGAAACACGTGTGGAAGAACAGGCAGGAATTGAAGGTTGAGGATGTTGGCATTGCTGCTTTGTTTGGGTTGGAGTACTTTGCATGATATTGTGTTGGTGAGATTATGGGAAGGAGATTCACATTCATCGGTTACTATCCCTGAAGACAATTCACAAAGATAAAAAAAATATTCGGTTTCAAATTCAGTGATGCTTTCCATTGTCAGTTGCTTTTTTTTTTTTTTTACCATATTTTGGGTAAACTTTGTACAATATTGTTTACATCAGCATGTTACTAAGAATTTGAATAGTAAAATTCAAATTCATGTTATTATTATTTTTTATTATGTTACTGTTTATTTTACTATTTTTAATGAGCATGTTACTACTATTATTTTCATAAATATTAATATTCAATGTTAGTATTTTTTTTTGTTTTTGAATATTACTATTTTTTGTATTTGAATGGTACTATTTTTTGTGTTTGAATTTGAGAGAAATAATTATTATTAAGTATGTTACAGTTTTTGTTAAACATATTACTATTTTTGTTAATATGTATTTATATATACCTAACCTATATATGGATATAGATAGATAAGAGAGAGGAAAAATTTTAATGTTAGTCAAACTACTAAGATTTAGGAGTTTTTAATTTTTAGTTTTATTTCATTTATAAAGGGAATGAATAGTATAGTAAAATTGATAAAAACGGACTTTATAATAAATAAGTTTCCTTGACGAACTTAAATCCAAACAAGTCCATATAAGGGAATCGCCTTCCAAATTTCTCAAATTTTTATTATAATAATTTGGGCTTATAATCCAATTCATAATATTAAAACATTAGAAATTAAAAAAATAAAAAATACTCAAAAGTCAATTCATATTTACTCTCACTTACTCTCTCTCTCTCTGATAAATAAAAACAAAAACAAAAGTCGAAATTAAACACTTTCTCTTCTTCTCTATGATAAAAAATAAAAACAAAAATTGAAATATCTTTCTCGACAATATTAACACATTCTTCTTTTGTCTCACTCTTACATAGAAAATTAAAAAGAATTTAATTTTTTTAAAAAAATAATACTAAAAAAAAAAACTTCATTTAATATTTTCATGTTAGGCCTCAAATTGGTTTGAACCGCCTTTGTCACAAACTTAGGTTGCAGTCTATTTTTCAATAAATTTGAAGTCTATTGGTGCATTAATTGCTTCCAATAACATGCACGAACCCCATTTGAAACTCCCTTCGATACAAATAACATTTACGAGTTAATAATTCCCTAACACTTACCTCTAAATAACAATAATAATAATAATAAAAAACAAAAGGTAATTAATGGTAAAGGTTTTGAGTATTTCAAAAAAATCACCTTCTCTAATGTATTCATTCAGCTCAGAGGTTTTTTTTAGAGTATCCATTAAACTGTAACTAGTGTACATCTTGGTGTACATAGAATTACAGATAAAATATGTTCAAGTTTCCGTATTATTACACTTCACCCCTCGCAATTTGAAAAGTTACAATCAACCCATGTCAACTATTAGCCAATTAACAGGAAAACATAAAATTTCAACGATGGCTTTACCATGATCAAACTCAAATAAAAATCCAAACTCAGATCCAAATGAAAACCTAAATTCCAACCGAAACCCAACACTCTAACTTTCATCTTGTTTCTTCTCTATCTGCCTCTAACCCTTACTATCCTGACCATAGTTATTAATATCGTACGATACGTCATAATATACAAAAACATAATATGAATTGTGTCTTTGTATCGTTATTGCATCGTATTATACGGTACAATACATATCGTCCGATACATACGATACACAAATTTTTTTTTTTAAAAAACATCGTTTCAATAGTTAAAGTTAAAAAAAAATAATAAAGGTGGCCTTCTTCTCTGATCAACGAAGACCAGAAGCTGTCCACTAAATATTCGACGACAGCAAAGAAGGATAGCCTTAGGCTTCTCCATCGCAATGGACATTCGCAAAGAAATCTTCCCTGATCGAAGGTTTAGGCCTTTTCCCTCCTTCATCTTATTCATGTTCTTCCTTTAGCTTATCCCTAGCGATGAGTTTAACTGTACTTGCAGACCCAAACAAAGCCTAATTCTTCCTCTGTCTTTGCATTTTTATATTAGTGAATTATATTGAGAACTTGAATAATTGGTGAAATATAAATGAAATACTATATTATTATGAACATATGATTTTTTTGTATGCACACACACACAATTATTGGTAATAATTGTGTATATCTTATTATACACTATTTTTGAAAAATGATACGACTTTCAATAAGCGATTTGATAACTATGATCTCGATTAATCAAATTCGACCTGATTCTAATAATTTAACTAAATTTACTTTTTTTAAAAATTATATCATAATTTAAACTCAATTTCATTAAATAATTTCTTAATTTTCTACAACATTTCTATACACATATATGTAATTTTGATCACATCACACGAGTATGGAATATTAGTATATCTAAATTTCACCCAGTTAGATGTAATTAAGAAATAGTACAATGAATTCAAATTTGGATTGGATAAAGAGTCACAAGTATTAATCGATATCCGACTAATCTGATTCGTATTTGAAGCCGATGCAATGACATGCCCACTTATCCACTTATTTTTCTTGATAGTTAGATGTTTCCATAGTCAATTCGTCAATATACAAAATTTAATTANATCCACTTATTTTTCTTGATAGTTAGATGTTTCCATAGTCAATTCGTCAATATACAAAATTTAATTAGTTTTTAGTAGTAAATAAAAAATTCACATGTGCCTCAATATAATCTTCCAATAGCTTACTCTGAAGGAAAATGCGGATTGGAGCCACAAATTGGCGAACACTAATTCAAATCTCATCGGGTACCCCGTGGCAATGCCATGTGATGCTTATATAATCAATGAAACTTTGTCGCATTATTTGTTTTGTCTCACACACACGGAAATATACAACATTTTTATGTGATGTATATCACGTGACAATGCGAGGTCGTACCTGTCAAGCACTCAATAATTTCTCTTTTATAGAGGTTCAAGATTGACATCCAATCAAAGTTACTAGTAAGGTTACGTGCATGCACAACTTGGCTAATATATTATGTGGTTTCAAAAGCAAACAAACATCATATGGTTGTAAACTTCCTAATGTACATTGCATTATATATGTGCCAGCAGCTTTCAAACTTTAAAAAAAACATAGTTTGCAACTAATTTATTAATATTCCTGGTTTTTATTTTACTTCTACATGCTTTGTACGTATTATGTTCACGC
Organism: Ilex paraguariensis; assembly: GCA_963454935.2. NCBI lineage: Eukaryota > Viridiplantae > Streptophyta > Magnoliopsida > Aquifoliales > Aquifoliaceae > Ilex > Ilex paraguariensis. Next base: position 654,169 of record CAUOFW020001859.1, on the reverse strand, counting down.
GTTAATATTATATATATATATATATATATTACTATTTGACATAATTATCCGATGCGATGTTATAAACAAATCATATGACACTTCATCTTGACTTGTTGATCAGCTGTTGCTAAACCAAGTGGAGTACTGTAATCTAATTAAAAAGAAGTGGTGTGTGAGCCAATCAAAGCTTGCATGATTGGCTTAGTGTTTGGTTTGGTTCATTAATTAATTATTATTTTGAGTATATATGTTGAGTCAACTGGTGTCTTAGTCAAGTAAGGACTACATAATATAATGTAATAATTCAAAATAAAATATGTTCATCTTAAGTAGGAGAGGGATAAAAAAAAGAAAAAAAGAGAGAGAGAGATCACATGTACAAAATGTCTTATAGTAATTAGAGTTGTGAATTATACACATTAACTTGAACCTGAAAATTACACTACTCATTAACACAAATAATAAATTAATTGAATTAGGGCTATACAAGAATAACCCATTTGATTAGTATTCAAAGAAGAAAGTGTATTTTTTTTTTTTTTACGTTTTTCATTTTTTGATCTAGTATTATACGGTATTATTACAAAACAACTTTTTAGTAACACAAATATGCCATGAATGTAACATGAATACAAAATGACACCGAATATCATGACATGATACGGCTTGATTAACACTCATAATATTCCTTTTCTAGTCAGTGGTAGGATCAACTACGCTAGCCTCCTCATATCCATACGCAGTACATTATTGTGGCCTCCTTATGGTAAAGCAGCATTTTTTAGTGTAATAATGCTATTCTCATCTCTTATATATGTCTTATTGTCTCATAGACAGCAGCCCCTTTATCTCATAAACAAAACATTTCAATAGCTAAACATGCATGTATTTTAAAAGAGAAAGAAAGAGTATCGAAGGCTAAACATAAGTTAAAATAGAGTATCGAGAGAATAGTATGAAAAGAAAAATAACCCGTTTGTTAAGTGAGTTAAAGTTGTATCTCACCCATAGTATTGACCCATAACACTAGAAAATGTCTTACTAGTCACCACTTTTGGACTTAACTCCTACAACAAAGTTATTATGCCACCGTACTTTTTCATTGAAGTGGATCTTGGTGTGGAGCTTCCTAAGTTCTAAGCACTCTGATCTTGCTATGAATCCAAACGAAAGTGAAAAGTTGTCTTATTGTTTTGGAAGATTCTTGAATTTGGAGTCATTATGATCATTCAAAGATTCATTTTCCATATTCCAGATTTACTAAACTAGTGATAGGGTTGCTACGTAAAATTTTCTAACCTAATCATTATATCTCATTTACATTAGTAAAATGATTTCAGTAGCATTACAACCAGAACATTCAGAAACATGTATGTCAAATTTGTATCAAATTTTAGTCTAGCTGTCAGTTACTAAGCAAAACTCTTTCGTAATTTTTGAGCTTGGGGTTGACTATATAACGGCTAGATACTAAACGCCACATACACAAAGCTTTTCAATTNTTTTAGTCTAGCTGTCAGTTACTAAGCAAAACTCTTTCGTAATTTTTGAGCTTGGGGTTGACTATATAACGGCTAGATACTAAACGCCACATACACAAAGCTTTTCAATTGCTTTACCTTATTTATAAACATTAAGTACTGTAAGATCATAGGATAAACCATCTTGTAGGAGAGACTAAAAACATCAGTACGGGGTATATTTTATTTTTGGTTATTCAATCGAACTTAGTTGACTCTTATAAATTCGATAATTTTCAAATTTTTGTCATAATCAAACGTCATATTTCAAAACAAACCCGAAGAGATTGCATGAGACCATATAGTACCTTTTTTCACCTGCAAACTTTGCCTTCCGGCACCTGCACTCTCAAACCTATTGGGAGAATGTTTAATAACTCATTAAAATATTAAGTTTCCGACCAAAAGTTCATATCAAAATTTTTATGTGAAAGGGTCGAGGACTTCCCAAATAGGGGTTCCTAATCCCGCGTCTATGATCTAACCTATTAGTTATGACTCCTTAACAAGAGTCACATTGTCGGATGTTGGTCTTCTTAGTTCTTATTTATACTACATTGGTCGGAGTTTGCATTGACTTGAACTGGGGTTCATTACAAGTATGTTCAATTCGTCCACCAAG
>CAUOFW020001859.1:600919-650497 GCA_963454935.2 Ilex paraguariensis | reverse complement strand
GAAAACTAATTAGGAGAGGAGAAAGAAAAATATGATTTTAGGTATCCAATGTATCCAGAGAGATGTTGATTAGATGTCTGCACTGGCAGAAGCATCTTTGATCTTTCAAAGAGGGAAGGTTGAATACCCAAATCCATTCAAACAGAAAATTATGATTATGATCTCTTTTTTTGTGGTTGTGCAGACCTCAGAGGCAGCATGGGGAAGAGGTTAGGTTATTGGTTAATAAACTCATAGAGGAAGTCTAATTAACCATGTTTGAAGCCCCAAGTAATCATTAGCACTGTTTTTGTTCTCAACTCAACTCAATCAGATTCCAATATTTTTTGGATCGATTACATGAATCTCTCTTTATTTATTCCTAGAAATTTTTTATTTGATTTTTGTGAATCTCAGTTATTCATATCCTAATGATTTTTGGGATTTTTTTTAGGCTCTTTATGTTAAAGGTTAGCATTTTTGTATGCAAATTTTTAACATACAAAAATGTTGAAAGTTGGGTTGTTTTGTAAAGAACATTAAAAGGGTAACAGAACCATGGTAACGCTGAAAACATGCCATTAATTGTTGGATTGAAACTTACTTTCACGTAACCACTATTTTGAGTCAATTTTATTGCACCATCAACAAATTGAATAAAAAATAATCAACTAACCCAATCATTATAGCTCATTGTATTCTCATTTTCTCTAAATAACTCAAATATTTCAGCTTAATTTTCAAAAATAATAAAATAATTTTACAAAAAATGAAATATATGCATTTATTTGATAGGAATCATAGGCAAAGCACAGTCCTACGCATTAGACCTTCGATCACTCGCAAGACTTGAATTTGTGACTACGTGACCTTCTTAGAGCTAAACCACAGTCTTTGAGGTATTCTTAGGGCGTCAATACATTAAGCATTAATGAGTTATTACATGAAATATATCTACAAATATATTTCTATACGTTTGTTTTGAAAACCCGAGGGGGCCATGGCCCCCTGGGATTCTATCCCTACACCTAATCATGCGGAATAATCATGATTTGAGGAAGAAGAAGAAACAAATGGGATTGGGGTACAATCTGAAAAGGAGACTTGAAGGGAGAAACTGTATGCTTTCGACTCGAAGCATGCGCATACATATGTGCTTGACCATGTTGAATAATGGGTACTGCACAAGGGAAAGAAAAGACTGGCTTATTCCAATCAAACCACACCTCCAAATCTTAAAGGAGCCCACCCTAAATGATTTTTATATCATTCTTATGATGATAGAGGCAATAATTCAAGGATAAGGAGGTACTAGAAGTCTTTAAAGGAGCTCTTCTTTCTATCTCCATTATATCCAAGTTGATAGTGTTCATGTGGTACTAATAGTCACTGTCCCCCTCTTTCACATTATAAAGTTTATAATTTTCTATGTTACTAGTTATTGTCACCATCGTTAAGATTTTCCATTAATGTTTAGTATCTTACAACGCGAGTATCGCTTACTCAGAAAAGAAACGAGATAAGTCATAATTATCAGTCTGATTACAAGATCATGGTCACTTTTTAACATTGTAAAGCCATTCATGTACTTGGTTTTTTTTGCTTCTCAATCTGGAACATTTGATCAATCTAAGTGCTTGAAGAAAAGAAAGTAATAGAAGGGTACATCAAGAATGGTGGACTACAACCTGGAGTTCACATTGATGAAAACATTATGTTATGTTAGAGTCAAATTATAATTTTTTTAATGTGGAAGTTATAATTCTAAAGAACATGATTAATTATACAAAGTTATAATGGATTATGAAAGTTACAATTTTTAAAGATCAAATTACTCTATTTAAAAGTAAAATTATAATTGTTCGAAATTATTCATAATCAATTACAATATTTTGATAAATCATGAATAACCTCAGTTATAAATTGGTGTAACTCAGACCATCAAAATAATAAATTTTAATACGATATCAAATATTTCTCAACTTAGAAAGGTATTTTACAGCATGCTCATTAGTTGCGCTACAATACTTTCTGGTCATATCAAGTTCCGAAATCCACTCTTCAACGTAATGGGGTAAGTGACGAAGTGCAAAATGTAGCACACAAAAGTCAACCAATGATTCACATCAAGTCTATCAGATGTCAATGTTACATCCATTTGATTACTATTTTATATGACAAAATTGTAATTTTTAAGGGATAAATTATAATTGTCTAAAAAAAGTTACGATCACAAATATTCATGATCGATAATGAAAAACGTGATATCGATATTAATATTTTATGATCAATTATGTCTTTTAAAATTGTAACTTATACCTCAAAAAAATAATAACTTAACCTTAAAAGATAATAATTTTCAGTACTGATGCCCCCTCTGATACTGTAAAAGCTCCCTAAATTCTAAGGGTTACTAGTTGAGGTTTCTTTGTTTTTTTTTTTTTAATTGAATACAACTTCATCTTGTCTTTATATTTGACCCTTCTGTTCGTATCTATATAATAAAGTAATTTATAATTCAAATTTTAAAAAATAAATAAAATATTTTTTATTTTTCACAGTTCAGATCAATTTAAATTTTATTTCAAAGTTAATTTAACGACTAATATTAACACCCTAAATTTAATAGAAAAATAGATATCTAAGAGTGTATTTGAAGTGACTTTTTAAATATACTTTTAAAAATTATTTATCATAAATACTTTAAAAAAAATAGTAGTTGAAACTGCCCTACCACTACCTCTACCACCAGCGCCGCCAATGCCGTCGCCACCCCACCACCACCACCACTATCGCCGCCATCACCACCACCACCATCGTCTCCTACCAGCACCACTGCCGCCCACAACCTCTCACCCCTATTATAACAAATGCTTAAATTCATTTATCTCTCCTCTATGTTGTGATTTGATTTTAGATATGAATACAAATATGTTTATTATTTATCATTTTTTATTTTTATATGCCTTCAAATATAGACAATAACTAATAGTTCTATAATTTGTCTTCGGAATACGTTTATTAGTGTCGTATTTATCATTTTCAACAACTATGAAGAAGGTATTATCACCTCAAAACTTCATATTCTAAACCATAAAAAGAGTTAACTATTGTAATGCACATTCAGAAAGTATTTTGTAGGGCTAACTACAGATTACCTCCCTGGCGTTCAGTCCCGTTACAGTTTACCTCCTTCATCTTAAAAAGTCTATAGTTAACTCCATAACGTTAAGGAATGAACTGAAATCGTTTGCTTTTTTGTTCTATTTAACTGAGAGTCGACCACATGCTCCACAAATTCACGTTAGCACCTTTTTCCATCAGTCTCCACCAAGTTAATGCCCAAAGTGCTCTTCTATAGTTCTATACACAATATAAGCCCTAATCCTCTAACAGAAGACAATGGCAGAAGAAAGGAAAAGAGAGGGGGATGAAGAGATGAAAAGAGACATAAACAAATAGTACTCAATCAATTTAACAATATTATTTTCGAAAATCCACAAATTGACAACATTGATCATGTTACGTGCAAACCATGCGTGACCCAGATAATTTTTAAATCAAAATCATAACATCAATGTGAAAAATTCCAAATAACACAAAAAACAATTCAACATCAATGTGACAAATATAAATCCCAAATCGCAATTTGACCTAAACAAATGTAATGATCTATACATTTTTTAACTATCAAATACCTGATATTATTGGACAGATTTTTACATGCAATTCATATTATACCTCATTCAAAACCCTAATCGAAGGTTGGAATCAATACATTTGTGGACACAATTCAGTACCTCCTGTTGTTGTGTTCCTTCGTTTTGTTGCTTCGGTTCACCATATCTGTGATGCCATAAGCAAGATTACAACTTGAAATTGCTAGATCGTTGTCTCTGGATTTCTCCTTTGCTTCCTCTTCATATCATTCTATAGTACTTGCACCGACATTCAGTGTGTGTAGTGAGCCATGAATGGAGGAGTAAGACCATTTCATGTCTCAATGAAACCCATCATCTATAAATATCCTATAAAATAAAAATGCATTTGATATAAATATTTGCAAACCCAGGTGGAGAAAACATCTGATTATGATATATATATATATAATCGTGTCAACATCGGATTCCTCATATTTGACACAAACCGACAAGTTTATTCTTCGTTAACATAGTAAATCATTTCTCTTAATTTTATCAAGTAATAGTCAATTCAAATCCACTAATTTAATATTAGATTCTTGCCGTATTATCATTCCGCCCGCCACAAAAATCATCACTTCTATAAACAACACAGAGCACACACGTAACCTTACGAGGAATACGGATAACTTTATATCACCATCTAAGCAATTTACTTTAGAATTCTTCTAAGTTGTGTTGCTGATAACCACATTTACAATGCGAGAAAGACATGTATGGCTGTGTTATTTCGTGCTTTCGTAAGCTTTATAGTAAAAATACATAGTTTACGACGCAGATTATTGTGGGTGTTTCATGAACTCACGTAAGAATAGACAAAGAAATTAATATTTATACTTAGTATCGATTCCACTTGTTGCCTAGTAGTATTTAACTTCATCCGTGTAGGGTTTCAAGGGATCAATGCTTCCACCCGCCAACTCAATATGTTGAGTTAAAACAAAGCATACCAAACCCACTATTCTTTTAGGGAAAAAAAACATAGTTGAATGACATTTGTTGGACAAAACTATTTGTTCCGCGACTTGACTACGGTAGAACAAAAAATATCGGTACCATATGTCCACATTTTACTATTTTAATGGGTATTTTTACAATTTTTATAGGTTATTTTAGAATAAAAAAATTTTATTACTTTTGTGGATGATTTACAGCATTTGTGGGTATTTTTACAATTGTTGTGAGTATTTTTATCACTATTGTGCAAACTATTTTTACCATTTTTTTTTGGGTACCACAATAGTGGTAAACGCACCTATAAATGTGATAAAAGTTGGTATAATATCGAAATTTTATTTTTCATCACCTTAGACACTTCCTTTATATTGAAATTTTATTTTTCAATACGACAGACACCTCCTTTGTTCTGTTACCACTATTTATGCTAGTATATACAAGCTAATAACAAAGAGTAAGGTGAATTTAACTGATGTCAACGACTCCTTTTTCTTTTTTCCTTTTAACTGGATCCATAACTCTACATTAGGAAAAAAAAAAATTAAAAGCAAGAAGGTTTTACCTAGTAGAACTTGATACAATCTTGTTAGTTGTAGCACAAGAGATTTGAGAGACAGGAAATTAGTATCTATAAAACTACAAATAAAAAAAAAAAATTGTGGAGCATTATAAGTGTACTCCACCCTCTTAAATTGAATTTTTAAAACACAGCATACCAAACCCACAATTGTTTGGAGAAAAACACAATTGAATGACACTGTTTGGACAAAATTATTTGTTTTGTTACCAATGCTTACGCTTCTATAAGAGCCAATAAAAAAGAGTGAAGTGAATTTACCTGCATGGTTAAATGTTATCTATCTATGTCAGATAGCAATACGAAGTCAACGACTCTTTTACTTTTTTCTCTTTGAATGAATCTGAATCTTGAAATTACTTTAGATTACTTTTTCTGTTGGCATCCTATATTTTATTTTCATCCAACAAGATTGATCTTAGCAACAAAATTTATTTATTTTTTTTTTTTGTCAAAAAATTGGAGGGCCGCCCTTGGTCAAAGTTACATCATTTGACTCTGAGTTTTGAATTTTCTTTATTCTCGAAGTCTAACAATACTAAAAATCAATTTATTTTTTGAATCATATTAATTTTAATAAGATTTTTTTTTTGTTGGTGTTGATAAAAAGGTAGGGGCAAGAGAGAGCGTTCAAAGACCACTCCAATAGACTTTCACTAGTATATCATTTTTTATTTTAGTTAAATTAATATAACGGTCAATTACTAAATTCTAATAAACATCTAAGATTCGAATCTCCAACCTCATAAAATACCCCAATGGGCCACCTCCAACTAGATGGCATTTTACTAAGGTTAATGTTGAACAATCTAGAGAACAACAAATTCAGCACCGAATAAGAGTAATGTTAGATGAATTTAAAAAGTAGACTTAAAAATTAAATTTGATAATCTCAACTATTGAATAGGTAATGGATCTCAATAAATACTAGGACCTATTAATCACCGAATAAAGTCGGCATCTAATAATAAAAAAGTACTAAATTTACCGGGTCATGCCGTAACTCAGTAAATATTCCAACTGAATGCTGAAGTTGCTCTTTACCAGCTGCGATAGGCGCGAAAGCAGGAGATAGTTGGCCCGCACATAAATATTAAAAACAAATGTGAGCCAGCGGACCTCAGAATTTCCACTACCTATATATAGGAGAGAGACACTCTGCATTCCACCCATCTTCTTCCTCACCAGCTTATACAGTCAGTCTCACACACCAAAACCAGAGAGTGTGGCTGCTCTTATTATTCAGAGAGAGAAAGAGAAGAGAGAAAAAGAGAAAGAGGAGGAGACAGAGAGAACACACGCCTGATGTGAATGAATGTTTTTTTTTTTTTTTTTTGCAATGAGGGGTACCAATGAAAAGAAGACAGCACAAAAGAACGACAAAATGGTATGGGCCTGACGAAATGAGAGATTTATCAATCATCAGAATTAAAAATCCTCCAACCAAACAGCCGAAAAACAAATCACATACTCTCAAAAGTGTTGAACTATGACCTTTTTCTGAATATTTCATACCCTTCTTCATAACGAGCAAACCCTCTCTCTCTTCTCTTTCTCTCCTTTATGAGAATACCATCATCATTGTTTTCAAGAATCCCAACTACTTTTTATAAACACTACAACCAACTCCTCTCCTCTAACCTTTTCACCTCCCGTAATCCCACAACCCTTTGGGCTATCAAGGCATCCACCGCCGCAGCCGCCGCCACCACCACCACCACCAGTGGTCGCCGCCAACATCACAACCAGAAGATTGTAGTGATAATGGGTCCAACTGGGTGTGGCAAATCAAAGCTGTCAATAGACCTCGCCACTCGATTTTTCCCTTCGGAAATCATCAACTCGGACAAAATACAAGTCTACAATGGCCTCGACATCACAACCAACAAAATCCCAATACGACAGCGTTTTGGAGTCCCCCACCACCTCCTGGGTGAGTTTAACCCGTCCGAATCACAACCCGAGTTCGCACCCTCTGATTTTCGCCCACTCGCCTCCTCCACCATCTCTTCCGTCATTTCTCGTCGTAAACTACCCCTTGTCGTGGGTGGGTCCAACTCATTCATTTACGCCCTCCTTGCCAAACGATTCAACCCAAGCTTGGACGTGTTTGACCCCGAGTTATACCCAGTTAATCCCGTCTGTACCGAGTTACGTTATAACTGTTGTTTTCTTTGGGTAGATGTTTCTCCACCCGTGTTGAGTCAATATTTGTGTGAGCGAGTCGATGAAATGTTTGACTCGGGCATGTTTGAAGAGTTAGAAGACTTTTATACATCGGGCGAGGTTGACTCAGTGAGTCAGTCAGGTTTGAAGAAGGCCATAGGTGTGCCCGAGTTCGAGATATATTTCAAGAGATTCGGGTCCCGTACGACGCGCACGGATCCGCAGGTGCATGATGTGTACGAGGAAGCTATTAAGTTGATCAAAGATAACACGTGTCAACTGGCTAAGAGGCAACTGTGGAAGATCCAACGGCTGAGAGATGCTGGTTGGGACCTACGTAGAATAGATGCCACGGAGGCGTTCAGGGCGGCGATGGGGGTGTCGGGTTCAGATTCCGGCAGCAGGAGGGTGTCAGACATTTGGGAGAGGCAAGTTGTTGAACCAAGCGTGAAGATTGTGAAGAAGTTCTCGGGGGATTAGGGCTGTTTGGTTTGTATGTGAAAAAATAGTATTTGAATTTTTTTTTTTTGGAAGAGATTTAAGAAAGTGTTTTTAAAAATTTTTAGATTGTAAAATCTGTTTGGTTGTATATTTTTTAAAATAAATTAAAAGAACTAAAATTATAAAAATTTATTTGAACAATAATCTCTATCTCCTATCTCCGTCTCTCTCTCTCTCTCTTACTGTGCATCAAGACCCACAAAACTCAATGAACCATCGAAACCCACAAAGCATAGTGAACAACTACCCACAAAACACAGTGAACAACCACCAGCAAAACACGGTGAACCACCGAACCTAGAACTATCATCGAACCCACAATCACCATCGAAACCCATAATCGCCACCCGAAACCCATAACTACCACCAAAACCCAGACTCACCACCGAAGACAACAACACAACTGCTAGATAACAACTACAAAAAATAGAGACAGAGACACACACACACACACAGACGTTCAATGAGGCAAAGAAGAAGAATGAACAGTCAGAGAGAGAGCTCAGTGAAACAATTTTGGAGAAAATGAAACAGTTTATCTTTTTTGTCTCCAATGAAACTCAAAGGGAAGACCTTATTAATTTAAAGATAATTATTTCCTTTGTTTTTATTTTGCCTTAGAAAATAATAAAAATATTATTTTTTTGTTTTCTAAAATAACATCTCAATTCTAAAAATTTTCAAAAAATTGGAGAACAAAAAAAAACTAAACAAACATGTTTTTAGTGTTTTTGAAATTTTGAAAATAAAAATAGTTTTTGAAATTTAAACCAAACACGCCCTAGATTTTCCAGCTATTCCCACCTCTCTCATTTCTCTCTCTCTTCTCTCTTCTCTCTCTCTCTTGCTTGTTATTTTTTGTTTATGGGAGTAAAAATATCATTTTTCAAAATTTTGGGGGTTTCTTGTAAAAGTCTTACATACATAATTTGGGAAATTGAGGTTGGGACATATGGATTGAGCCGAAGAAGTCAAGGGATAAGATGTTTGGACAAAACAATATCAAATGACAATTCAATGTTATCATTAAAGATGATTGATTTGATAATACTATGTCATCAGTGAAGACGATTGATATTAGAGCATTAGAACGCACTCGACATGAAAATGTTGTGGTGATTGGGAGATTTGATTGTTTGGCGGGACTTCTTAACTGATAAATAAACAACAAAATGAAATGTAAATCCAAAAACTCTCTCTTTCTCTCAATTTTGCGTTCTTGTGGGTTGGAAGTTCTTTGAATCGATTTGGAATGTGGGTGTGAAGCTAGTGGACATACTGTACCTAATTGTCCTTTAGGGGTTGGAGCTAAAGGAACTGCTGGCCTAACTTTATTTTTGGTTTTGGAAATGAGTAAAAGGGTATTGCATTTTTATTATTGATGACACAGAATACAAAATAACAAACCAGTCTCAATTATTCAATTCGAATTGCAAATTAGTTTTTACTCTAAGCACGTCCCATTCTATAAGAATGAGTATAATATGGTAAGTGTACTTGGAAAAAAATCTTGTATTTTTAATTAATGATGACATGAAAAATTGAGCGATTAATTTTAAAATAAACGAATAAAATACACGTCTTTCTACAAATGAACAAAATACACCTCTTAATAAGCGTTGCTGAATCTGATTCAATTGAATAACGGAACTTTCATATGCTCTTGGTCCTAGCAACATGTCGTGTGCGAGATAGTGACAAAGAGGAAAGTATTATATAATAAATTATTAGCCCTAGTCTACTAAAGGTCAAGTGATGAAGATGACAAAAATGATGAAATAGCATCTTACCCTTTGGTTGAAATTAAAAAAAAAAAGCAAAAAACTCAACCTATCCAAATCCAAGAGGTGTTATTGGTGGGGATAAGGTGTTGGATTGGAGTAGTACCAACGGAGGGGAGGGGGGGGGGGGGGGGGGGGTAATGGATTCGTGGCATGTTTCAAACTCCAGACTTTGTTTTTAATTTTTGATAATTCCATTATTTTTGTATTTCTGTTGGCTTTAAAACAATGAAAACTATAAGCTGGTAAAAGGGCATAATAGGTATTTCAGCAAAGAGGAAAATGATTATGTAGCTTGTTCATTGATAATCAATTAGCTACGGTATCCAAAAAAAATAAAAAAAAATGACATACTTATGTCAATCATGTTAGGTGAATCGTGTTTGCGTTTGTATCAAATTTTAATAAAAAATTTATTTTATTTATACTTAATTCGTTTATTAATTTGTACTTAACGAATTATGTCATATTCAGTCTTTGTCCTATATAAATTATATATAATTAATATATAAACGAATTGTGTAGTATATGTTTTATTAATTTCATTTGTACTTAATTCACTTATTTGTCGTGTCATATAGGATTATTTTGTTTACGAAACAAGTAATTTAAAAAAATATTCAACCTCTTTAATTTTAAATCATTTTCACGAACCGGGTAATATTTTACCACCCCTAGGTGCAACTGGAACTGTCTGAAGACTAAAGACATTTACCTTTGTATTCAATCCACCCCTTTGTTCTTTCTCCTTTTATTCTACACCCAAAACATCCTTTTCCCCAGAAAAAAAAAAATTATACAACATTGGGTCATGCACGCCATGGAAGAAAGTCATGAAGTACCCTTCCCAGTATATGCGAGTCATGTCATCCTAGCGTAGGAGTCGTTCTAATTTTATTTGATGCCCTGGAGGACCATTAAGGCATATAAGAAAATTAAAGAAAGTCGGAGAAGAATCGAATTCCACACCCAATTTGCACGATCCGAATTCGAATTCGATTATCAAAATTTGATCTGATAATTCAACAATTTTATTTTTGTGATCCATATCTGAATCAGTCAAAAATTCAATCCGAATAACATAATTAATTAAATTTTAACAAATTATTCCCAAATTTTAACTAAATTTCTTTAAATAATCACATAATTTTTTAAATTTTTATATAAAAATATATAAATAATTCGGATCGAATATAGATATATCTAAATCCGAATTCGTGAAATATAAGATATTAGATTCGGATCTGAATTCAGATGAATAGTAAACAATATTAATTCATATCTGACTAATCGAATTCAGATCAGAATCCGATCCCTTGACAAACCTACATGGAACAACGTACTCTAATTTCTTTGTTTAGGGTTTTATAACCAATGCACAAATCTCCCGCATATAATAAGTTCTAGGAGAGATAATTGAAGGAAATTTGACCCTCAATTTGCAAAGTCGAATTCTTAGACTCAAACCAATGACTATTGCTTAGGCAATTATCCTTTATTAAACTTCCATGTCTTACGGAACTGATATGCTTAAGACCTTTTTTCTTTGATCATCAAGATTCAAGGCCATGGAAGATGCTTAAATGAATTAGTCTAAAGAGATGTTCATGTAATTTCTAATATAAAACAAACCTAAATGTTGGTTTTAATCTTGAATGGTACAGGGATTGGCACGACGGTCGCCGTTCAAAACTTGTCTTCTTCTTCATTCTTTTTTTTCTGTACAGTCAAAGATCAGAATGGACCAGAAAATGACTAGTAGACATTTTCATATGTTGCAGTCGGGTTCAACATTAGATATCTGTTAAGTCCTATTCATTGTTATGAATTGATTCAATGCGTAACGTAACCGAAGTACTGTAGAAGAATGAAACAATGTCTTCATAAAATTTACATTGAGAGTGACATTAATAGTCCTTATATCAAAGTAATATGTAACGACCGACTATGATCTTTACCTCAAAAGCCTTCTACATTGACTACAATTTTTACTTAATCAACAACATTTACGAATATAGATGTAGATATATTTGTGAAGTGTAATTCAAGGTTGACGAAAATTGTACGTGTCTCTTATTTGTCTTTTTTCTTTAAATCATTCAAATGGAGTTGAGGTCACAAATGTTGTATACAGTTTGAATGTAGAACGTTGAATAGTGAAGTATAACCCAAACTTGATGTTAATGTTAAATGTTGTATACGACAAACTGTACAGATGGTCAATGATTGATAAACTTCTAAATAAATGATTACAGAAACTTCTCTCAAATGTTTCGAAGAAGTTCCCTTCAAAAGTCGTTGTCTATGAACTCCAAAAACTTTTGTGACTGAAAATATATATATCTTGAGCTTCAGTTTGGTTATGTGGGGACCTAACTAGTTCAAGGAGGTCTCTATCAGATTCATTCAATCAAATGTTTTTTTTTTCTTCTTTCTTTGTTCCTAATACTTATTTTGGATGATTGATGGTGACATTCTTCAAAGGAGGAAGCTATGGTTGGAAACTTGAAATGAGAGAGCATCGGAATTTGTTGGGCCGGTTCAGGCCTAGAATTATAGACCAGACTCATAATCATAGACGAGACCTAATTCAGAGGCCTAATTTAAGAATGTAAGCGAGGCCGACCACAAGAAGAAAGAAGCTCGGTCAACCACGTCATCCTGAGAGAGAGTCAGATCAATTGTTTCATATCAAGGGACTCGGTGTATAACTGACAGGCAAAGAAATCTCTTTAGGATGTGCATGTCACCACCCTCCACGGAATTGGCTCACCTGTTATGAGAAGGGAGCTACCTCCACGAAACTAGCTCAGTTGATACGAGAAAGACGTCTCAATTTGTTAGGAGGCGCCTATAAATTGTAAGTCCAACCTACACAACGGGACATCTCACCTATCACTCACACTTGAGCACCCAACACTCCTTGAAGTAATAAAACACTCAGGTCATCCTAATTCTTTGCAGTGGAGTAGGTTACCTTGACTGAACCATTTAAATTGTGTTTTGCTTGTATTGACTCTCTTTATTTATTACTGTATTATATACTTGATAGGTGATGCATAAACATATTTTGTGCATGAATTGAGTCCCAATCATAGGTTGGACACACATTCATAGTTTACATGTGGTATGTTTATTTTTAGTCTAATGTAAATACAGCACGTGTAAGATTTTTTAAGTTATTAACTTTTCAATCCATGGTTTAAAATCAAAATTTAAGGTCGTGGATAAGGGTGTCCATGGCCGGGACCGGGTTAGGGCTGTGAAATTTTTTTTGGGCCGAGCTTGAATAGTATAAACTCAAGTCCTTATCCAAATGAGATATTAGGCGGGCCGAGTTGGGCTTTAAATAGGGGTAGGTTATCTGTAACCCAACTCGCGAGTCTATTGGATGGACCTGCTCGCAGACTTTTTTATATACAACTTCATTTAAAAATAATTAATATTTTTGTAACTTAATATTTGTGTAAATTATATTTTAAAATAAAAAATAGAGTCAAAATGGATAAAAATAAAATAATGAATAATTTTATTTTTAATTAGGGGATGAACTATATCCAATATAATGAATATATCCTAATTAAACTGACACCTACTCACTTATCTATCACTTACATTAGTCTACCCTTTAAAACTTTTTATACTTGATACATGAAAAATAAAATAATAAACTATTTATAATATCTAAATTTTTAAAACTTCAAATTATGACATTGGAAGACTCATTTCAAAGTTTCAAATTTAATGATTTAAAAGTATAATTTTTTTTCAAATGAATGGTGGGTGGACTATATGGACGTGTTGGGTTTGACGGACGGACTCTTGGGACGGGTAATAGATTTAGAAGCAAACTCAAATTCTCTTTTTAAGAATATTTGGCTCTAGCTCGGGCTTGGGCTGAGACAGGTTAACTATCAGATGAATTGAGTTTTTGACCTATTTTTTTTAAGCCGAATAACGGAATCCATTGGTAATCCAACTCATCGACATCTCTAATTGTGGATCAATTTCAATACGATATAACAATAATACTATAGCCTTGTTCTACTTACATAAGAGTGTGTAAGTGCGCGCACACTCATTAGTTTATCCAACTCAATCACAGGGCCGACACTCAGCATACGCCAGTAACGCCGTCGCATAGGGCCACCAACTAAATCCCAATGTTTTAAGATTCAAATAAATTAATTTTAGGGCATCTAATTTTAAATGGTTTTACAATTTCAGGCACAATCTATGAACTAATAAAAAATTAACATGTTATTAATGAGTTTGAGTCTAGTTTGACTATATTTGAATGATAAATGGATGAAGTTTTTCGATCTCTTAAATCAACAGGTCAACATGATCCCAACGAAATGTAACACAAACTCGTTCAATTATACATGCTTATAAGTAGGATGGACATATATTAAACAAATTCTAACACAATATAATCGAATGATTATTCTTATATTATTATTTTTTAGTTTTAATTAAGCTTATATAAATACTAAAAACATTAGTTATCTCCTCACACAATATTTTTAATTTATTACAATAAAAGTCAATTGACTGATTAATTATTTATCACCTAATTTTCATAAAATGTAATTTTGCCCTAACTTAAATTTGAGACCTTTTTTTATTTGGATCTATTTTTTGCTCAATTATTTTTTTAAATACATAAGAAACATGCACAAAATAACATAAAAATATATTAAGTTTGAGTAGTTTACTATTCAAAATTCTTATTGACATAAAATAATTTAGTTGGTATTAATAAATTTCAATTATATTTCTCTATATTTTCAATTGATTGCAAATTTAATTATATTTTAGTCTCCAAATTTAACATCAATTAATGAATTTTTTGTAACTAAATTTTGAATTTAAAACTAGTAATTTTACATCTCAAATAAATAAAAATAAGTTTTAATGAATATATATTCATATTTTATTATTTATTTTATAATATCTATATATTATTATATTTCATAGCACTTGGGCCCACTAAAATTTTCACCAAAGGCCCCAATATTGGTTGGGCCGCCCCAGCTCATATGACGGAGGTTTGGACAGGGAATTGATACTGGACAAGTGCAAAATGTGATCTATGAACTCAAAAGGCCTACAAATGTCCAAGTTTTGTGGACAAAGTCAAGCGTATTATATATACAAATTTATATTGTCGAGAAAATTAGTAGGCTTTTGGTCTAACAGTACTCTTGTCTTGTGAATTTTTTTTTAAGAAAGTGAGAGAGATAGTAGGACAAAAGATAAAGGAGAGAGAAAGAGAAAAACATAGATAGCAAAATTGAAAAAAAGGGTATTCTTATCATTAAAAAATAATTATGGACTACGTAACTCATCCGATAGAATCACATTCCCTTAAAATTTGTACTTATTCACTTGAACAAATCTCATGGTTCATATGCTTACTAGGGGTAAACACTTGTCTGAAGTCATAATGCAACGTGATTAGTTTTGAAAGGAAAGTTGGTGCCTGTTAGATGAGCTTATTTGAGATCATCAGATAAACTTATTGAAGTCTGTTTGTTTTATATTGTAGATGATTATGCTACAAGATCTATGGCCCATGCATCCAAACACAGGCCCAATTAGAGGTTTAACTGGGAAGGCTCCATCATGGCCTGCTCCAATGTTGAGCCAAGTTTTCTTGTTAATTTGGTTCTACGTGGAGATCTTTGGGGACAATAACCGAGCCCAGCTCCAAGACAATATTCAATGAAAGTGATATTATGTAATCGCTGTCACATGATGTCATCAATTAATTATAAATTAACATGTTTGAATATTTGATCTCATCAAATTAAACAACTATCAACAATTTTCACATTCAATAACTAGAATGTGGGATTAGTGGAGTTCACTTGTCCTACTTGTGGATTTATTAGGACAATTTTAAGTTATGGGATAGAAAAAAATTGGTATTGTACCAAAAGTTACTACCTTTTTATGTTATATAATTTTTAAAGATAAAGTTATAACTCTTTGAGGCAACTTCATGATTGATCATGAATACCACTGATCAGTTGTAACTTTACCTTTAAAATATGTAACTTTACTTTAAAAAATAATAACTTTACCTATAGATGTTATAATATTCATCACTTTTTCAATTATAACTTCTACTTCAAAAAAGTATAATTTGACCTTAAAAGTTAAAAATTTAGTATGATATTAAAATCGGTATTGACGGGCACAGCCCAACTCAGAAAATACATGCCAACAAGGACCAAACCTATTGCTTTAAAAAATCTAGTCTACTAGTGACGCACAAGAAATATCTATCTTAGGCAGAGAATCAAGATACACATTGTAAATCTCAACCACCTCATCTGTTACGCCAACATCACAAAGCCACCTACCCTCGTCATAAATAGTGATGCCTTCATCAAGGCTCCTCACGATGGTGCCTTCATCACAAATGAGGCCCAGATTAGAGGCTTAGTTTAGGAATGCAAGCTAGGGCCACCATAGGAAAAAGGAAATTAGGTCAATCGCACCATCTTGAAAGAGTCGGGTTACTCGTTTCATGTCGAGAGATTCAGTCCATAACTGACAGTCAAAAAGATCTTCTAAGGAAGTGCACGTCACTACCTCCACAGAATTGGCTCACTTGTTACAAAAAGGGTGCTACCTCCACCATACTAGCTCAGCTGATACGAGAAAGACGCCTCAATCTGTTATGAGACGCCTATAAATTGTAAACTCCACTTATACAAGAGGGTATCTCACTTATCACTCACATTTGAACACCCAACACTCGATCCATTATAACCCTCCACAGTGGAATAGGTTACATTGACCGAACAACTTAAATTGTGTTTTGTTTGTGTTGACTTTCTATATTTATTATTGTATTAAATATTTGACAGATGATGCATAAATATGTTTTGTGCATCATCAGAATTGGTGATGGATTAGGTCCCAATCATAAGTTGCACACACATTCATATTTTACATGTGGTATTTTATTTTTTGTCTAATAAAAATACGACATGTGTAATATTTTTTAAGTTATTAACTTTTCAATCCATGGTTTAAAATCAAAAATTGAGGTTGTGGATCAATTTCGACCCAATATAACTACAATAATATAGCCTTATTCTAGTTACATAGGAGAGTGAGTGTGCGTGCACATTCATTAGTTTAGACAGCTCATACGCAGGCCGACACTAAGCATAGGCCACTACGGCCGTCGCATAGGGTCCCCAATAAAATTAATTTTAGAGCCACTAATTTTAACTAGTTTTACAATTTCAGGTACAAATCCATGAACCAATAAAAAATTGGCACGATATTAATGAGTTTATGTCTAGTTTTACTATATTTGAACAATAAATGGATGAAATTTTTTGATTTCTCAAATTTGAAGGTCGACATGACCCCAACGAAACGTGACACAAACTCATTAAATTATACGTGCTTATAAATAGGACGAACATATATTAAACAAATTTTGACACGATATGATCGAAAGATTATTCTTATATTATTTTTTTATTTTTTCAATTTTAATTATGCTTATATATACACTAAACACATTAGTTATCTTCTCATGCAATATTTTTAATTTATTACAATAAAAGTCAATTGACTGATTAATTATTTATCTCCTAATTTTCATAAATTGTAATTTTTTCCTAACTTAAATTTGAGACATTTTTTTATCTGGATCCATTTTTTGCTTAGTTATTTTTTACAATACACAAGAAACACACACACAAAATAGCATAAAAATATATTAAGTTTGTGTAGTTTACTATTCAAAATTCTTATTGACATAAAATAATTTAATTATTATTAATAAATTTCAATTATCTTTCTCTATATATTCAATTGATTGCAGATTTAATTATATTTTAGTCTCCAAATTTACCGTCAATTAATGAATTTTTTATAACTAAAGTTTGAATGTAAAACTAGTAATTTTACATCTCAAATAAATAAAATTATTTTTAAATGAATAAACATTCATATTTTAATATTTATTTTATAACATCTATATTATTATATTTCAGAGCACTTGGGCCCACTAAATATTTTGGAAAATTTAGAAGCTGGTACAATTTTTTACATTTATTTGGTCAAAAGTACAAGTCAAAAACTTATTTAGGATAATGTGCATATTTTTTAAAAATGTCACTATTGTCATCGGTAAACAGCATATGGATGGAAACCCTTTTATATTCTTTCCCCCTTTTTTTTTTGTTTGCTACAATCAAGTAATGAGAGGTAAAATATGAGCATATTTTTTCTAACAATGTCTCTCTCTCTCTCTCTCTCTCTCTCTCTCTATTTTCTCTTACTCTATTTATATTAATATGACAACAACACAATTACACTAATCAGTTATATCAATTAGTTACAATTGTCATATAATACACCAAACAGTTATTCATACATTCTAATAAATCAAATAGTTACACAAAACAATTATATAAAATTATGACATCAACTTAATTTGTCATTCAGTTGTTTAAATAAACTAAATAGCTGCATCATTTAGTATTGCAGTATCGTTACATCATTATGTCGTAACAATTGCATGAGATTGTGATTGTTATACCCATTAAAAAAATAGTTATACCTATTAAAAACTAGTTACACTTATTAAAAAAATGGTTACACCTATTAAAAAAATGGTTACACCCATTAAAAAAAAGAATTTTTTTTCCTATATTCCAACAATGAACAATACA
Source organism: Ilex paraguariensis (assembly GCA_963454935.2). Taxonomy (NCBI): domain Eukaryota; kingdom Viridiplantae; phylum Streptophyta; class Magnoliopsida; order Aquifoliales; family Aquifoliaceae; genus Ilex; species Ilex paraguariensis. Next base: position 632,127 of record CAUOFW020001859.1, on the reverse strand, counting down.
TAATATCTAACAAAACATCATGACCGATTCTCCTTTTTTTTTTTTTGGAAAAAATTCAGGATTTGATCAATCATCATAGCAAAAGACCTTATTCTTTTTGGTCAGATGACGTGGAAGCAAGGTTAGTGGCATGAGACGACATATATATATATATATATCACTTATACTTTGTACCCATACTCCTTCATCTTCATCTTCTAGCATGAAATATCTCTGCTTTTGCTCTCTCTTGCTCTTTGTAAACTCCTATTTTACCTCTCATTATTATTATTAATATTTATATATTTATTTCCTCAAATAACTATCAATGATGACTGTATAAATTAAAGAAGGTTGTTTAGGTAAAAAGGATTTTAAAACATTTTGAATTTTGTACCTAAACACAAAAAAATTTATTAAAATTATAATTAATAGAATAAATAACTTATTCATACACTTTTACTCAAATAAGTCTAAAAAATTATACCTACACCCAAAAAACCCAAATATTTTCACCTAAGGCCCCAATATTGGTTGGGCCGTTCCTGCTCGTATGACGTGGAGTTTTGGAAAGGGAATTGATAATGGACAAGTGCTAAATATGATCAAGTTATGAACTCAAAAAGCCTACAAATGTCCAAGTTTTGTGGACAAAGTCAAGCATATTATATAGACAAATTTATATTGTCGAGAATTTTAATGGGCTTTTAGTTCAATAGTACTGGTATTTGAAAGACTGAGAAGGCGTTTAGTAACGACCCAGTGAGTAGAACTAGGTTTGTGCATGAACTGGGCAAGCTTGTTCATAGCAAATGTAATGTCAGGGCGAGAAAATTCTGGTTTTGTTTTCCAGCCTTCTTCGGAAAGAGTCTTTTCTCCCATCAGTAAAATACGATAAGCAAGAGCTAATGTGATGCTATATATATACTAGCAATGTATTACGTGCGTTGCACGTAAATAGTTTCGTATATAAAAATTGATATAATATATTAGTATATATGTATCTGAATTAAATATTAAATTTATCAAACTTAATTTTTTATTATTCATACTCTATTATAGGATTATAAAAACTTAGTATTTTTCTAAAATTCGTTATTCTAACTATTAAAAAAAAGATAGAAAAAAATAGTTAAAGTTCTATTTTTTTATAGAATTTTGTGATTGAGAATGATTTTTTAGTAATGTTTGAGAAATTAGTTTTTTTGAAATTTATTCGATTAGGATTTCACTTATAATTCCTTGAATAAAATAAAAGTAATTGTCAATATATTACTTAATTATATTGAAACTTTGTTGTAATTAAGAATTAGTTAGATAAATTAGAATAAGATTTAATATAATACTCTATAATATATATTTTAAAACATATCAAAATTTTAAAAATTCAAGTTTTACTTAATAATACACGACAAATTATTTTCACATAAAATCTTAATAAAATTTAAAAATTTTATTGCAAACTAAAAAATCATATTGATGAAGTATAAATTAATTTTAAAAAATTATATATATAATTATTTTTTATCTTAAAAATAAAAGTGTAAAAATTTTTAAATAAAAAAAATAAACATATATGCGGATAATGTTATCTTTGCATATAAGATGAATAATATTAGATTGATAAATTTTTTGAAAGTTTTTTGAACATTTTACTGAAAATATAATTATGCATATTTTTTAAAGATAATATGGTTAATCAAAAAGTTTCATAGAAATTGATATTTATATAGAGAGAATAGATAATGAAAAGAGAAGTTAGAGATAATTTAGAGATTCAAATACACAAAGAGATAATAGATAATTTAGGTATTTAATTGTAAAATGATAGAATGGTCTTTATAACTTTTTATAAGGGTAAAATAGAGAATTAAAAATTTTTCCGGTTAAGGTACTTTTATTAGTAGTATATATATGTGTGTGTGTGTGTGTGTGTGTGTGTGTGTGTGCAGGTTAGGCCTTGTACTCTTGCCTAGTGAATTTGTTTTTTTGAAGAAAGTGAGTGAGATAGTAGTATAGAAGATAAAGGAGAGAAAAAAATAAAAAAATAAATAGCAAAATTGAAAGAAGGGTATTCTTATCATTAACAAATAATTGTGGCCTACATAACTCATACTGTACAAGCACATACCCTTAAAATTTGTACTTACTCACTTGAACAAATCTCATGGTTTATATGCTTATCTATATAATAAATAGGTGTTTGAACTTATGAGGGTATATTTTTTTCCCCAAATTTCACACATCCAACACACACTTTTTTCCCCCAAATTTTAAAAACCCAACACACACCCCACAACATTGCACATACATACACACACTCCAACACACATTCCAATGCATACATAATATAATAATTCAGTATACAGTAACTTTAGTCGCGCGGTATCGCTAATATTTTTAGTGAAAATTAGAGGTGAGTCCCCCTAGATGCACTTGTTTGGAGATAAGTCCGATAAGGAAACTTATAGGAGGCTAAGTTCATGTTTTAAATTATATGTAATGACTTAAGTCCACTTTTTTTTTATCTCAAAAACACCCCTAACGGTGTTAATTTTGTAAAATTATGGAAAGTTATAGGTTAGATATTTTGAAATATATATGGAAACATCTTGTTCATTTTTTTATGGAAACAGAATACTTCATATTCGCCTGCATGAATTACATCTAATTATTGGGATATTAACTAAAATTCAGATCAAAACTTTCCATTAACAATTTAAATTCAAATTCAAATTATTGTCTATTATACACATTTCTATCTCACTAGAAATTCAAACGGCATTTTTTTTCTTGGAAGCAGTCGGTGTCTTTATTTTTCACACGATACACGTTTCGTCATTTTTGTTTGATAGGAGTGTCGAAGGTGATACAAAGCAGCAGTTGAGAGTTCGAATTTTGCTATGATTCCAGGTCAATTTACTGGTTCTTGATTTCCAGATATATTTTCATTATAATTGACTTATTTACATAATAAGATTAATAGTGTTGTTTGAACATTTACCGTAAATTGAAGTTACTTGCCGGAAATTGTACGGTACTTACCGGAATTTAGTTTTGTTATTTTTTTCACCGGAGTTATTTTCTTTTTTCAAGTTTGTTTTTCATGTTACTGTTCGTGCTTTTCTTGGAATTAGAATTGATATTTTTTTTTCATTTTTTTTCCCTTGTTTTTGCCNCTTTTTTCAAGGAGAAACGTTATAGGGAGATGTCTTCAAATGCGGCTGAGTCATTCAATTTTTGGATCACGAAGTCACGTCACCTACCTGTCACAAGCATGATTGACACAATAAGGGGGCAGATCATGAACCAAATGGGCTGTCGCTTGAATATATTGTCATAGTGGAATGACATTAATTGTCCAAATATTGAAACCAAACCTCAAGCTGCTTTCACTAAATGTCGTTCCTAGTTTGTTAGGGTGTCATCAAGTCATGTGTTCGAGGTTAATTCACATCTTTCAGTGACAGTTGACATTGAGAATTACACGTGCTCATGCCACCAATGACAGATCAACGGTTTACCATGTACCCCATGTTGTGGCTGCAATTCAAAAGAGTAGTAGGAACATTAATGAGTTTGTTGATTATTATTATCAGGTTACTACTTACAGATTGTGTTATTCTGAGCCTATACACCCTATTCCAACACTTGATCGTCCTGACTTTTCAATGGTTGACGTTGATATGTTGCCACCATTGTCATAAAAACAACCAGGCAGTCCAAGGAAAAATTCATTGTGGCCATTGTGGCCGTTTATGTAGTCGTAATAAAAAAACTTGTAACGAGCCGTTATAATATTTTNTGTTGCTACACTACAGCGGATAAATAAATGGTTTGACATTAAAAAATTAAACAATGAGCACACGTGTGGTGTGGCTGCACGTACAACAAAGAACAAAAGATTGACTTCTAATTTGGTTGAAGGTCTTATTGTTGACAATGTCCGACAAAAACCTGACACACGACCAGTTAATGTGAAAAATATGTTTCATACAGATTATGATTTGACCATATCGTATGATCAAGCTTGGATAAGTGTCAAAAAAGCAAGGGGTATGCTGTTTGGGGATCATTCGTTGTCATACCAACAATTGCGGTGGTATGTACAGGCTGCTAATGAAAGCAATCCAGGTAGTCATTTTGTTTTGGAAGGTGATTCGGACACTCAGCGTTTAGTAGGTTGTTCATGTCATTTAAGGCATGTATACATGGATTTAATTACTGTCGACCCATATTGTTCATTGATGGTACTTTTCTAAATGGAAGGTATAAAGGCATTATTTTGTATGGTACTGCAAAAGATGGTAACCAATGTGATTTTTTTTTGGTTTAATTTTGGTGTTACTTATTTTATTTTACTGTTACATTTTAATATTTGTATGTATGTTATTGTTTGTGTTGTTATATGCATTGCAAGTTTGTTCCCCTTGGCTTTTGTTGTTGTTGATTCGGAGAATGAGTGTAATTGGCGTTGGTTTTTAGAACAATTAGCTGAGATTGTTGATAAAACTAGGGACCTTACCACTTTGTCCGATCGCAACGTTGGCTTGATGGAAACAATGTCAAAGGTGTTCCCAATGGTGCACCATTCGTTCTGCTTACAACACCTAAAAGCAAATCTGAGAGATAAGTTTTGTGAGGGGTCGCTTCACGCATGTGTTTCGTGAGCGTATGATTTGTTTATTTACATTGTGTGCTTATGCTCCGACAAAGGCATTTTTCAAGGAAAAGCTTGATGCGTTTCGATGTGAAGGAGGAGCCGTTGTTGATAAGTTCTTGGAAAACCTTCTAGTTGAGAAATGGGCAAATGCTTTTTTCAAGGAGAAACGTTATAGGGAGATGTCTTCAAATGCGGCTGAGTCATTCAATTTTTGGATCACGAAGTCACGTCACCTACCTGTCACAAGCATGATTGACACAATAAGGGGGCAGATCATGAACCAAATGGGTTGTCGCTTGAATATATCGTCATAGTGGAACGACATTAATTGTCCAAATATTGAAACCAAACTTCAAGCTGCTTTCACTAAGTGTCGTTCCTAGTTTGTTAGGGTGTCATCAAGTCATGTGTTCGAGGTTAATTCACATCTTTCAGTGACAGTTGACATTGAGAATTACACGTGCTCATGCCACCAATGACAGATCAACGGTTTACCATGTACCCCATGTTGTGGCTGCAATTCAAAAGAGTAGTAGGAACATTAATGAGTTTGTTGATTATTATTATCAGGTTACTACTTACAGATTGTGTTATTCTGAGCCTATACACCCTATTCCAACACTTGATCGTCCTGACTTTTCAATGGTTGACGTTGATATGTTGCCACCATTGTCAAAAAAACAACCAGATAGTCTAAGGAAAAATTCATTGTGGCCATTGTGGCCGTTTATGTAGTCATAATAAAAAAAACTTGTAACGAGCCATTATAATATTTCGTATTTTTTTTTAAATAAGATGTTACTTTTTTTTTCCAACTATTTGTGTTTGTCATGTTACACATTGGGAATGTCACAGGTTAAACATTGTGATAAGTTAATAGTGTAGTATTATCCTTGCATGGTCAATATATGTTTCATGTTACTGTTAATGTGACCTCAATGCTACTATATAATGCTCATGTTAGAGAGTAACTAATGTTACTATTTAACAAGGGTTTTGTGGGATTGCTTAATTTGGAGAAATTTAAATCATGTTACTACACATGTTACTTTGTTTGGATAACCAAGCATTAAATAGTTATCAATTGTTTTTCAAAGAAATTATACAAACAATACCCAACCATGGATAACAACATTTTCATTCCACTAACAACTTCATTTAAGCATTTTAGAATCATATAGAATTTAAAATCTGGAATAATTTTTGTACATGTTACTCTTTGGGTTACTATTTGTAAATCAATGTGGACAGAGTTTCCTTTGTTCCACAAACATTCCATTACAATCAAATATCAACCACCTAACAATTACAACCAATTTCTAACCAAATATCAGCCACCCAACAATTACAACCAATTTGTAACCAATCCTGCAATTAGCCTAAAAATGAATAGCTATCCCACATATGAGTACTCTCTATTTGTCTTTGTATCTCTTTCTCAATCTTGCTCTTGTCTTGTAATCTTCAACAGTCCATGCATTCCTATGGTTTATGAATGTAGAGACCATATCAATCCTAAGAGTGTTAATTTGTGGGGGTTTAAATTTATCTTCTATTGGCTGTCCACGAGCAAGCTGCTGCATTAAGTAACACACGTACAATCTGCAGTCGTCCCTGCATTCAAGGATNGCTTCACGCATGTGTTTCGTGAGCGTATGATTTGTTTATTTACATTGTGTGCTTATGATCCGACAGAGGCATTTTTCAAGGAAAAGCTTGATGCGTTTCGATGTGAAGGAGGAGCCGTTGTTGATAAGTTCTTGGAAAACCTTCTAGTTGAGAAATGGGCAAATGCNATCTGCAGTCGTCCCTGCATTCAAGGATTTTTTTTAAATTATATTTTAATGTAATGTACTTAAAGATATTCTTTTTTATTATTTACGTACGTGTCAGTTCGTTGTTGAGGACATTTCTCATATGAGTACATTGGACATTTGATGTCTTATGTGCGGACAATAATTTCATTCTTTGTCTTCAATGACTTCCTTTGTCCTTCTTTAGATGCCATCTCTACGTAGTCTTTCTGCTATAATAAAATGTTGTTAATGTTTTACATTGACAACATATATATCAAACAATGTGGGTTGTCCAGATTTTATTAACTTACCAATATTTTTGCATCCTCAAAAAACTTGTCCACAATTTCACTTCGTGGTTTCAAAGAGTTATAGTGGATCAATTCCCCTGCTTCTGTATCCAGTACAAACAAGGTCTAGTGGAAGGACATGGGCTGGGTGCGCTGCGCATCTAAATTCACTAGGAACACAAGGAATAGCCAAACCTTCTTTAGATTCCATGAGTGTTCTTGCCCCCCCCCCCAACCATTACGAATGTCTACATGTTAATCAATAGTAACCCATAAATCTTATAGACTGATCAATATCAATATAGAACAGTAACATTCATGTTACTATATTAAAACAGACATAGCATTGTTACAATAAGTTTCATTCATAGTAGCACGCATGTTACTGTATCTGTATTAATATAGTAACATGAATATTATTATACCCATGTTACTAGTCAAATAATCCAGCAATCAAGAATTCAACGTATGTTACACAATATCAATCAGCACAGACTGTTTATATCCATGTTACTATTTTGTAACACAAACACAATAATGTTATAATAGATCCATTCATAGTAACATAAATGTTACTATATTTGTGTTATTATAGTAACATGCATGTTATTATAGTCATGTTACTTCAGCAATCAAGAATTCAACATGGATTGCACAAACTCACCCAGCACAGACTGTTGAAAAAGAAACATTTACAATTTGCTTCCTCCATAAGTATTTCTCCCCAACAATCAATCACCTGAGTAATAACACGACTATGTTAAATAACAAATATTCAAGTATTCCTTAATTTGTTTAAATTTTCAAGATGCATGGTACATTACAATGTTGTGCAGCTCTTCCTCATCCATGAATTTCAACACATCATCAACTTCAATGATATTCCCATACTTTTTTTCACTCCATAAAGTTGCCATTTTAATCAAAAACAATACATGTTAATAAATTAGGGTATAAACAGTAATATATATAATGTGTTTCAAAGTGGGGCATTAAGTTACTTATTTTTTTCCCTTAACCTTATACATTTGATCAAATTTGTCGTACACATCCGGTCCTAATTTCGTGCAGGCTTTCCATCTTTGAGCTTCAACTCTCTTACTTTCTGGCTTCTCATTTGGCATTATAATATTAAAATCATCAACATCAATGCATCTATCTTGTATCTTCTCCTTCCCTTTATTTTTGTCGACTTGATCCTAGATTTCAACTTGTTCCAATCTCTTCCTTTCTCCCTGGTTTTTTCCTACTATACTCAAAGTCTTCATCTCTCTTTCTTTTTCTTTCTTGCCTTTTGATTTTTCTCACCATCAATGTTTGTTCTGCACATTCGGTGGGTTGAGTTTTTGGTGGAGTCCGTGGGTACTTTTGAGTAACGGCATGCACAGCCATATCAGCTACCACATCATGCAGGGAATTGTTCACTTCTTCTAATTCAGACACCCTTGATGTCAGTGTATTAATTTGATCTTCTTGTGTTTCTTTGTTTTTCTCCAAGAGATCAACTAAAACTTTCAATTCTGAAATGTGGTTGTCCCTGTCAACTAGTTTCATCGTATAGTCTTCAATCTCTTTCAAATCGTCCTCTCTTTGGTTGCCCCCAATATTATTGATGACTGTTCGAAGTGCTTCATTCTCCACTGTCAGCATTTGAATGGTAAATTTTTGCACCTCATTTTCAACAATCAATCCAGACGAACCTTCATTATCATGGGAAGGTTGTTGTAACTTTTTATCTCGTGTTACCACTTCATCTGGTTCCATAATTGCAGATTCTCGGATGACCACATCAACGAACGGTTGGACGTTTTGAGTCTCCTTTTGGACAAGATGCTCGTTTGTAGGAACATTTACTGCATCATCACTTCCATGGACATCTTCATTAACCACAGTATGATCATCAGCAGCTAGATTAGGTTCATCACCTGCATATTCCAATTCTGAATTTAAAGCACTCTTGCTGGCAACAGTGCTTTGTTGTGGAACCTCCAAACTAGCCGGCACATTCTTGGAATTTTTTCGAATTGCTTTTATTAAATTCTTCTCACCAACTGGTTTCTTTTGTTTTCTTCAGAAGACCTGACACTATCATTAGTAACGTTAAAAAATTGATATAGTAACACAATCATAGCCATATTAATATCCATTTTTCTACAGTAACATTCATTTTTCCTACTAATATCATCAATAGTAACATCAATTTGATATAGTAACATTGATCACAAATTTAACATTGTCATGTAATTAAGCAATTGTCAAAAATAATATAAATACAAGAGAACAAATTTTTAAATAATACCTGATTAGCTGCTATGTTGGACAGTGTGTTTTGTAAGATATCTGCTCAAAGTTTTCTTAAATCCCATTTCATCTACCGTGGGAATGCATTCGCCTTGTCGGCCACTATAAGAGGCGTGTGTTCACATATCCAGTACTGCAATTTAGATATAGTTACATTATATATGGCATATATTGTTTAATAAAAAAATTAAAAAAATCAAATAAAATAGCAATCTAAAACTTACTAGTAAAAGTAGTACACAACCGGTAACTGCACTCAGTGTTTCAAACTTCAACCGTATGGAATTTATCATTGCAACAATTGTTGCTTGAGACCAATCGTATTTTTTTATTTCATCTAGATTTTCTATATACGACACATATCCACATCCAATTGTTTGCCCCATATTTGTAATTAGTAGTGTCATTAAGACATACAAAAAGAACAACCTAGCAAAATTTTCACAATCATCCTTACCAACACCCGTTGCTGTCTCCTCCAGTCTGCTTTATATAATTGGTGCATTCAACCTATTGGTGTTACTGAATCTCCTACTCACAAATGGTGATTTTTTTTTTGCACTTTGGGGGGAAAGAATTGGATCGACACCATCTTCTATACCAAAAATGAGTGTTACATCAGTCATCCGTATCTTCAAACCTTTTCCACCAATACGGAATCTTGATGTTTCACCATCAAACATTGAAATTATGTCCACAATACTCTTGTCATTCTTTTTGAATCATTCTTTATCCACTTCAGTTGTTGATATTGTGTTAAATAGATGTCAAAATGGTGTTCTCTTTAGTTGTTCTCTGTGATGTTTAGGTCAGTTATAACCTTCACCAATGGAAGCAAATTAGATCGGAATAATGAAGCTACTTTTGGAGCAGTAGATTTATCTTTTTTTGCCATCAACCTATAACATAACATTTGAAATATCAATGGATCAACAACATACAATAACATTATATTAGTAACATGATCATAGTAACACTAACTAATAAATTGAATCCTAGGAACATATTCTTAGTAACATCAAACAAACACAATTGAGTAACTTCATTTTTCAATATACGGTTGATTCCATTGCAAATTCATTGAATTCACATTTTACATTTATTATCAAACAACAACCCCTACACTTTTCATAAACAACATATGTTGCATTAAAAATTAAAAATCACACAGGGGTTTGATCAGTAACATGTTTATAGTAACACCAAGCTGTTAGTAACATCCACAGCACCCAAGCACATCCATACCTTGAAAATATGAAATCATTTTTTCAGTTATAACACAGTAACTTGAAAAGTTTCAATGTACTCTTGAACCAATGATTTTTGAATTTCTTGTGGAACGAAGAAAGCAATACAAAATTTACACATCTAATTATATAACAAATTGATTAAGTAACATTAACATGAACAGTTCCATCCCCAATGCCATATTGACCACAGTAACATCAAATTTTGAAAAATTGATAGTAAAAAAATAATTCAAAAATTGATATTACTGTCATGAACTATTCGTAACACAATGTTATTGATTAATTTAGAACACTCAATACATATCAATAACATCAAGATTTCAACATTAAAATAATAAATTTTCAACATTGCTCTTACAGTAACATTAGAAATTCCAAAGAAACCACACCAATCAATTTTGAATATGTAACCCAATGAAAAAAAAAATCATAATACCTAACTTTTTTATATAGTAACAAGAACTCACAATTATATTTTTAAAAAAATTTTAAAAAAAAAATTCGAAATTATATATAGGGTGTAAATGTTGTTTTAAAACCCTAAAAAAAATATCAAAGTTTATGTGCAATCACATTCCTCTCAAGTTTTTAAAGAAACCCAAAGCTTTCTGAAGATTTGAAGAAAGCCGAAACCGACTGTAGCTTTTCGACAATGATGTTTGAAAAGTAAAACTGATTTTCGGTTTTCTTGTTTCAAAAAAGTTTGAAATTTGAAATAAAATCAGTTGGGTAATGGCGGTATATGATTTTCGGAGAAGGAGAATGAGAAAAATTTGAAAAAATTGTCGGATTCGTAGCCAAGAATGAAGGGGAAGTTACTGGTTTACATGCCAACTTACAAATGGCAACGAAAGGTTTTTTCATCTTGTAAACAAATGGTAAGTTACACACCGTTTGGGGATTTCTAATAAATAAGGGTATAATAGTAAAAATAGCAAAAAAGTGGACTTCAACCCAAATAAGTTTCTTTGCAGGACTTATCTCCAAATAAATCTATCTAGGGGGACCGGCCTCCAAATTTTCCTTACTTTTATGCTACAAGATTTATTGCCCATGAATCCAAAAATAGGCCCAATTTGTAGGGTTAACTGGAAGGCTCTATCTCTATCATGGCCTGCTCCAATGTTGATCCAAAGGCCCAATAGATCTGAATAAATTGCCCCATTGTTAAGTTTTCTTCTTAATTTGGTTCAACGTGGAGATGTTTGGGGACATTAACCGAGCCCAGGTCCAAGAAAATATTCAATGTAAGTGATATTATGTTATCAGTATCACGTGATGCCATCAATTAATTATAAATTAAAAAGTTCGAATATTAGATCCCATTAAATTATATGACTATTAATTACTTTCACAATTAAAGCCCAGCTTGTTTTCAGTTGTTTTAGAGACAAAAGAAGGGAAATAAGCAAAACACGGAGACCCCCTTTCTTTTTAATGAAGTCTCTCCTTCGAACATCCTTAGCAGCAAAACAACTATTGCTTTTCTCTCATTCTTTTTTCTTTCTCAAGCCTTCCTCTCTCTCTCTCTCTCTCTCTCCATTTCAAGAAACCAGACAAAACACGGAATCTTTAACGATCTCAAACATTTCTCTCTTTCTATCTCTAGCGATCTCAAAGCGTCAGCTCCAACATCGATCTGGATTGATCTCCTTCAGATCTAGGTTCAAATCTGTGTTGATTTTCTTCAGATCTGGCGATGTGTATATATATATATATTGTGTGATGGTGTGAGTGTTTTTCGGTATTATTTATTTATTTTTAAAAAAATTATTGGTGTTTGTATATTTTTTTCTATTGAATCTGTTTGGTTTTATTTTAGATAAAGGGCACTGATATATTTTTTTAAAAAGATTTTATTTTTGATGAAGATTATTTAATATGTTTGGTTTATTTTAAAATTTGGTTTATTATATTTTTTTTATGAAATTGTCAATCTAAAAATAACTTTCTGATATTTTTTTATTAATTTTTGAATTATTGTTCAAACATATATTTAAACTGTCCAAACAAGTTTTACTATTTTCTATTCTGTAAAATTATTTTTAAAATCATCTAACCAAACAATTTTTTCATCTCAGAAAATATCAAAATACACTTTCTTAAAACACTTCTCAAAAATTATTTTCAGATACTATTTTTTAAAACGCAAACCAAACAGACCTCTTGTTTTACTAGTTTATTTATTAGGATAATTTTAGGTTGCCAAAAAAAAATCGGTACCCTACTAGTAGTTATTATTTTTTGATGTTATACAATTTCTAATGTTCAAGTTACATTTGTTTGAGATAACTTCATGATCAATCATGAATACCTTAGATCAGTTGTAAATTTTATTTTTAAACGGTATAACTTGACTTTAAAAGTAGTAATTTTTCCTTTAGATGTTATAATATTCAATATTTTTTCAATTGTAAATAATTTTATCTCAAAAGTTAAAAATTCAATACGATATTAAAATTGATACTTTAATCTTTTTCTATTTATTATTAATTAATAACACTATATGACAAAAATGACAAAGTATAACCGTTTCCTCTTACGAGAATCACGCAATGGAGATTGGAATGAACCCAACAATACGATACCTATTCCCTTTTTTTATTTTATTTTATAGTAGAGTAGACTTATCCTTTAAACATAAGCTCTCAAAATGCAAATTAAGCATAGTATAGGAATTCCAACAACCCAATATACTCAAAGCTCTGCCCCAATATTTTTTAGGATTTTTGGTTTAACGAGTTTTACATTGACTATCAATTATTTTATATGCAACCGTACTCTTTTATTTGAGTTTGGGAACGGTTCTCCACAAACCAGTAGTTTCCAACAAGACAAAATGGTTTCGTTTGAAATGAGTTTTTTTGGGTACGAAATAGAAATTTAAAAAGTGAAATATAAAAACCAGAGTTAGAAAAGTTCTTGGAACCATTTGGATGTTTTTTGAAAAAGTCGATTTTTTCTTGGAAGTCATTGGGTAAACCTAATTTTTCAACTTTTTTTTTTTATGTTGATAAAAGCTTTTTTTACCCAAAATATTGATGGAAAACCTGTCAAATAAACCTAGGTCCAAACGGATCTAAGTTTATGAGCCTAAAAATAATCAAATGGTGTATGAAATTTTTTTTTTTTTGGGAAGGGGAAGGGAGGGAGACTTGAATCCTTGACTTCAGGAAAATAAAATTTTCACAAGATTAAAAATATCATTAAATCAAAAACCTATTGATAAATGGTGTCTCAATTGGACCTAACTTCATAGGCTATTTATGTACTAGAGGATGTTAATTACTTATCAGTTTTAAAGCTGTGGGGCCAGCTTAGTCAATTTAATTATTCTTCAACCAACCAAATTAGGTGTAACAACCAGGTCTCTAGTGCTCTTAAAAAGACAGTAATATGCCTAATTTTTTATTGAACACTTCACAATCAAGTGTGACACCAACATTTTCTTTTCCTCTTAAATTGAAAACCATAAACATTCTCTCTCTCTCTCTCTCTCTCTCTCTCTCTCTCTCTCTCTCTTCAAATACATATACGACCTATATTAGATACACAAAATCACTCTATTCATACTTGTTTAAACTCATATCTACGATACGAATATTAAATTTACACAATTACTAGGATATGCAATAGTATTTGTTGAATGACAAATCTAGATCGAGTAATTTGTAAAATCTCGTTATCAAATAATGTGACAATTTGAGTTCAACAATAATTTTTTATTTTCAACTAATAGATTAACGGACCACAATTTCCAAGACCATATTAAAATCCATAGTAGAGAGATTCTACAAGCAAGCAACACATGACATAACCACCCACCATGATTCAAAGTCAATATTAGATATGACCACGACAAATTAACGACTTTGTAGTACTTCAAAATTCATATGTTTACATTCACGAGGAGAATGTGAAAAACGTTTCTTTCGGCTGTTAAAGTTTCTTAGGTTTCTATTTTTACATGGACTTGGCCTATCAATAAATTAGATCTGAATTTTCAATGGAAAATTATAATATTAGATTCAATTACTTTATATGCAACCTTGCTCTCTCATCTGAGCTTGGGATCGGTTGTGCACAAGACCACTCATTTGGAGTTTCCAACAAGATAAAATGGGCTCGTTTGGAGCATGTTTTTTTGGGTGCGTAACAGAAATTTGAAAAATGAAATATAAAATTCAAAGTTAAAAAAGTTATTGGAACTGTTTGAAGTGTTTTTTGAAAAAGTCAATTTTTTCTTTGGAAATCCTTGGATAAGCCCAATTTTACAATTTTTTGGGGGGTTTTTTTGGGCGTGGGTAAATTTTTTTTTAACTTATTTTAGAAAAAGTGTATGGATAATTATTTTACTTTATTAAGTTTAATTTTAATAAAATATTTTTTGATTAGGAATAAAATTCAAATGACATTTGAAATTTTTTACTTACTTACCCTTCCTTAAATTATGCATAGTTCTTATTCATTCACTCTTTCTCTCCCCCTATTTTCTCTCCATCTCTCTCTCTCCCCCTCACTCTCCATTACTCTCTTACTATCTCTCCCATATTTTCTCTCCATCTCTCTCTCTCTATCCGTTACTCTTTCTATCTCTCCCTAACTTTCTCTTCTATCACCCAGTGATAATTTATTTTCTTTTCAATTATGTAAAAATTTGATTTGATTTTTTCATCTCTCTCTCCCCCTATTTTCTTTCACCGTTACCTCCCTTTTTTATTTTTATTTTTTCTTTATATCAACATTACAACAACAAAATTATATTAATTTGTTACACCAATCGGTCACAATTATCCTATAATACACTAAACAATTATTCATGTGTTATAATAAATCAAACAGTTATATTAAAAAATTATACAAAATTATGACATCAATTCAATTTTTTATTTAGTTATTTACATAAAACAAATAGTTGCATCGTTTAATATTACGACATAGTTACACCAATTATTTACACAAAATTTGGTATAATGGTAAGCCCTTTTGTGTAATGATAAACTCAATTTAGTGTATATAACTGATGTAACCATATCATAATAATAAATGGTGTAATTATATGGTTTATGTAAACAACTAAATGATAAATTAGGTTGGTGTTGTAATTTTGTGTAATTATTTCGTGTAACAGTTTGATTTATTTGAACATATGAGTACCTATTTGGTGTATTATAAGGTAATTATAACTAATTGTTGTAACGTCGATATAATGAGAGAGAATAAGGAGAAAACTAGTAACGGTTAGAGAAAATAGGGGAGAGAGATAAAAAAATTAAATTAAATCTTTACATATTTGAAAAAAAAAATTATCAATGAGAGAGAGAGAAAATAAGGGATAGATAAAGAGAGTAAGTGAGAGAAAGATAGATAGATAGAGAAAAAGTAGAGACGAGAGAGAGTAATAGAGTAGTAAGTGACAATTTAATCTTCTTTTTTCAAAAAAATATACTTAAGGTCAATTAAGTTTTTTTAATGTAGTTTAGTTCAATTAAATCCAAATTTTTGTCCAGGCTTACAAATTTTTCCTTTTTTTTGGCTAATAAAAGTTGTTTTATCCAAAAAATTAAAAAAAAATCTACCCAATAAACCTTGATCCAAACAGATCAAGCTTCTCTTCATCTAAATAAAAAAAAAATTGAGGTTTTAAGCAAATTACAAACAACCCCTTACAAGTTAAGTTTTCAAAGCTGCGAATTTATAAGCCTAAAAATAATGAAATGGTGTCTGAATTGGACCTAACTTCGGAGGCTATTTATGTACTAGAGGTAGGATGTTAATTACTTATCAGTTTTAAAGATGTAGGGCCAGGCTAGCCTCAAATTTAATTATTTCTCGACCTTATTAGGTGTAACAATCATGTGTGTAGTGTTCTTACAAAAACAGTAATATACTTAATTAAGTGTGACACCCACCACATTTTCTTTCCCACTTAAATTAAAAGCCTTAAACATTTCAACATTAATTAGAGATTGATAACAACCATCTCTCTCTCTCTCTCTCTCTCTATATATATATATATATATATACACACACACACACACCAGCTATATTAGATACACAAAATCACTCTATTCATACTTGTTTAAACTCATATCTACAATACCGATATTAAATCTACACAATTTTTGGGATATGCAATAATATTTGTTTAATGACAAATCTAGATAGAATAATGTGTAAAATCTCCTTATCACATAATGTGACAAGTTGAGTTAAACAATAATTTTTTGTTTTCAACTCGTAGATTAACGGACTATCATTTTCAAGACCATATTATAATTATAATTCATTATAGAGAGATTCCACAAGCAAGCAACACATGACATGACATAACCACCCACCATGATTAAAAGTCATTATTAGATATGACCAGAACAAATTATATAAAAACGACTTTATAGTTCTTCAAAATTCATGTGTTTACATTTATGAGGAGAATGTGAAAAACGTTTTTTTTTGTAGTCAAGTTTCTTAGGTTTCCATTTTCACACATACTNAACACATGACATGACATAACCACCCACCATGATTAAAAGTCATTATTAGATATGACCAGAACAAATTATATAAAAACGACTTTATAGTTCTTCAAAATTCATGTGTTTACATTTTATGAGGAGAATGTGAAAAACGTTTTTTTTGTAGTCAAGTTTCTTAGGTTTCCATTTCCACACATACCNAGAACAAATTATATAAAAACGACTTTATAGTTCTTCAAAATTCATGTGTTTACATTTATGAGGAGAATGTGAAAAACGTTTTTTTTTGTAGTCAAGTTTCTTAGGTTTCCATTTTCACACATACTAGGATTAGGCCTCTCAATGAGTTATATTTTAATTCGGATTTGAATTTGATCTGAATGCAATTATTTAGATATAAATTCATATTTTTTACAATAATTTAAAAGAAAATTTTCAACCACACTCTTCTAATTTATCATATCTTCAAGGACACTCCCTCTATTTTTTGAATCTTCAGTGNCCTCTCAATGAGTTATATTTTAATTCGGATTTGAATTTGATCTGAATGCAATTATTTAGATATAAATTCATATTTTTTACAATAATTTAAAAGAAAATTTTCAACCACACTCCTCTAATTTATTATATCTTAAAGGACACTTCCTCTATTTTTTGAATCTTCAATANAATTCATATTTTTTACAATAATTTAAAAGAAAATTTTCAACCACACTCTTCTAATTTATCATATCTTCAAGGACACTCCCTCTATTTTTTGAATCTTCAGTGATACATCCTGTCAGATTAAAAATATTAACTAGAATGCAATGTTACTAAATTGCTCATGATATATTTGAGGACAAACTTCATCCACACCCTCTATAGATAAAACATATCTTCAATCAGATCCCCTTTAGATAAGTATATCTTCAATGAAACCCCCTCTATTTTCTAATTTTTTTTACGTATTAAAATTTGAGCCGATTAAAATTCGATTCAAGCTAATTAAAATTATTTTTTTTACATATTAAAATATGAGCCATTTTAAAAATATATTTTTTTTGCATATTAAATTTGGGCTAATTAAAATTTTATTTGAGCCAATTAAAAATTATTTTAATTGACTCAAATTAAATTTTAATAATTTCGAATTGAATTTTAATCAGTCCAAATTTTAATACATAAAAAAATATAAATTTTAATAAATCGAATTTTAATTGACATGAATTTTAATAAATAAAAAATATAAATTTTAATCGACTCGAAAGAGAATTTTAATCGGTGTTAACAACTCAGGTAGAGTTCAAATCCGCTCAAATTTTAATATGTAAAAAATAAATTTTAATAGGCTCAATTTTTTTAAAAAAATTTACGAATTAATAAATAACAAATTAGTATTTACTAACAAATTATTTACTAAAATTGTTATTTACGAATTTTTTTTTAAAATTTTTAACAGCTCAAATTTTAATAAAATTTTATGTAGAAAAATAGNAAATTAGTATTTACTAACAAATTATTTACTAAAATTGTTATTTACGAATTTTTTTTTTTTAAATTTTAACAGCTCAAATTTTAATAAAATTTTATGTAGAAAAATAGCTTGAGGTTTATGTAGGGACATTTTTAGTATTTTAGATAAATTTTGTTTGTTAGAAATGGCAGTTTAATGGTAGAGGTGTTAGTAATGTTTAAATTAAACAAGAAGGGGTGTCACTCAAAATTCAAAAAATAGAGTGAGTGTCCTTAAAGATATAGTAAATTAGAATAGATGTGGTTGAAATTTTTCCTAATCTAAATTAGAATCCAAATCCNGAAATGGCAGTTTAATGGTAGAGGTGTTAGTAATGTTTAAATTAAACAAGAAGGGGTATCACTCAAAATTCAGAAAATAGAGTAAGTGTCCTTAAAGATATAGTAAATTAGAATAGATGTGGTTGAAATTTTTCCTAATCTAAATTAGAATCCAAATCTATTATATTATATTATATTTAACTGATTTGAATTTTAATACACAAATATCATATTTGATTATGACCCGATTCAAAATATTTATATGTCTATATATGCATATTGAAGAAATTTTGTAATTATTTAAAGAAAATTAGAACTAATTGATTAAAACGTAGTTAAAGTAACTTATGCNTCTATATATGCATATTGAAGAAATTTTGTAATTATTTAAAGAAAATTAGAACTAATTTATTAAAACCTAGTTAAAGTAACTTATGTNTATGCATATTGAAGAAATTTTGTAATTATTTAAAGAAAATTAGAACTAATTGATTAAAACGTAGTTAAAGTAACTTATGCGAATCGAATTGAATTTTTGGTTGGAATTGAAATTTTTAATAGATTCAGATATTGGATCACAAAAATAAAATTCGTGGAATATTTAGATCAGACTCAGGTCAGTCTTTTAAACTCGAATTCGGATTCATGATTCATTGATAGACTTTTATGGAGACCAATGGACTTACTTCTTTATGGAAACCCTTTTCTACATTTTATCTAAGTTTTTTATTAGCAATTTTGGAAAACTGCAACAGACTATCGCATATGGAAGCAATATTTAAGTAATTTAAAATTAAGTGAACAAAGAAAAAAAAAATAGGGAGAATTGAAAATAGTACAAAAATAAAATATTGTTTAAGAAAAAAATATATATATATATTTTAAGATTAATCTTAACCGTTTTTATACTTTTATTAGATGAACATAGCTGAATTGTTACTCGGCTAATCATTCTCGAGATATGAATTATTCGGCAAGCTAAATTAGAAACTCCAACTAAGTGATCAAAAAACAAAAGATGAAGATAACCCAAATCCAATTAAATTATAATTAATTAACAATTAAAATAATCATTTACACACTACAGTGTCTTTCCTGTAAATTTCATACAATTTTTTGTTGACCATTTTACCCCTTCCAAGTTCTGACCAGACCACGCCGAGTCAACCCGCAACCCCGCGTCTTAATACATACCCGAGTAAACCCGTTTTACCGCCGATCGTCAACGAACTCATTCTCCACAATGACGGCGTCAGCGTANAGTCAACCCGCAACCCCGCGTCTTAATACATACCCGAGTAAACCCGTTTTACCGCCGATCGTCAACGAACTCATTCTCAACAATGACGGCGTCAGCGTACCACCAGGTGTCTCCGTCAGATTCCGTTACGTTTTTTAACGGTGTTTTAACGTTCCTCATGTCGCCTACTGTTAAAACGCCGGTGACGCCGTCTCTGATGTACACCTTCTCGACTCCGCCGGAATTCATACTCACCACCTCCGTCACCGGCGACTGCCAGCTGGCGTATATCGACGGAGTCTGACTTCCCACCCTGGTGTCATGAGCACTGAAAATAATAGAGTTGCTGCTGCTATCAACTTGGGTTTGTACCACCACCGCCGGTGCTGGCCTTGCTACGGCCGGAATCTGACAACTCCGGCTAAAAAATGTGCTTATATTTTGATCGTTATTTAAGTCCCATATCGAAACAACACCATTAGAAGAGTCTTCAAAATCTAAACCTAACCCCAAACTATCCCAAAGCCTTACAACGCTTTTCCCGGCGGCAAAGTTGGACCAAGAAAACCGCCGCCGGAGCTTAAATTTACCACCTAGGGATTGGTTTTCACTGTAAAGGCTTGAACCCGCTACACCAAAATTTTCATCAACCGGTAATTCATCATCAGACGACGACGTTGACTCGTATTCTTCGTCTTCAAAAGAAGCGGATGACGCTGTTTCGTCATCACTGAAGTTCTCATCGTCGTCGGAAAATTGGAAAAGGGGTTCTGAAAATGAAGCTAATAAAGGCTTGACGGTACGGACCCGGATGATTAAGAGCTTGATTGTGTTGATTATGCCGGTGAAAGTGGCGACAAAAGCAAGAATTAGAGCACCCCATTTCCAAAAGCTGTACACTTGAGGCACTCTATCAATTCCAGAGAGAGAAAAGAATCGAGAAATCAGAGATGGGTTTTGCAGGTATTTCATTCCAGCTTCAAAACCGCCTATAATGCTGATTTCTGGAATTTCCATGTGCAGAGAGAGAGAGAGAAGAACTTCTAGATAAAATTTCTCAAGTATTGTTCTGGAGAGAGAGAGAAGGGAGTTGGAAGCAGACGGTGGAGAAGGGTAGTTGGTGGGGTTTATAAAGGGAGAGGAGGGTGAAGGGTGGATAATAAAATAGAGGAACGGTTGATTGATTAAATTTTAGAATTAAATTTAAAGTTTAAATGACATAAGAATTAATTATTTAAAATTTTTATTAGTACTCAAATGACATTACACGGATCAAAGAAATTCGGACCCAAAATTTATTCAGTTTAACAGGGATAAAATAACATTTTTGTTACTTGACGATGACGTGGCAGATATTGATTGGGCTACTGGTATAGATGGAAGATCCACGTCAGAAAGAGAGTACAAAAATTTCTCAGGAGTAGGGCCAGAAGATTGGGATGCCCGAGTCATCAGCGATGGTTGGGTCATGCATGACTCAGCAGTGAATTCTCTTTGTCTACGGACATTTCCAAGCTTGTGGTGGTTGAAAAATTTTGGCTCTTGTGACCACTTAAATGTTGACACGTGGAACGGTTCTTGCATGCGGCACAATATGACCTTTTTTTTAAGGTCCTACTTGCATGAACGATTTTCTAAAGTTTTATGTTGTGGTCCAGTCAAATAACAGCGTTCAAAACTAAACAAAAAAATTATCAAATATACCCCAAGATTTTTGCAAGTTTTAGTTTGGTCTTTTGAATTTCTCTATTTTCTGTAGAAATTTCTCTTGCTATGTACTGACTTCGAAGAAAGATAGATGGGACTTAGCTTATTATTATGCTTCGTTTGATGAAAATGATGAAAACTAAGAGAGATAAAAAATATGAATTATACATTTTCTGTCCTCTAAAGAAAGAAAGTAAAAATAATACACAAAATATGACTTTTTTATAAATTTAGAAATGAGTAAAAATGCAGAGCTTTGAGCTTCTCAGCCGCAAAATAGATAAGGAATCCTATAAAATCTTAACTATTAGCTATCTAATCGAATTTTTGTTCAAACAAATATAAAAATTTAGAGGGCAAATTGGAATATGTGTCTTGAACTTTTTTGATTGTTTTAATGAAGAAATGGATCAAACACACTGATAGCTGCAAAAACAAAAAAAAAAAAAGTTTAAGGGATAAATTGAAATAAGCATTAAAGTTATCGGGATATGAATGATATTTATCCAAAATTCATAAACAGTTTTGGTTGATAGTCTACACAAGTTATGTAGGGTACGTAGAATAAGACTGGCGACTTCAAATTTACCACGTTGGTTTTTGTTAATTCCATTCCATCCCCTCTGGTCTAAAGGCGATGTTATCAGAATCAAATCTGTCATCGAACGGGAATTGGGTCAAAGATTCAGTGATTTAATCGGTGGATCAACTGGTTCGATCAATCATATAATAAAAAAATAAAAAAATATATAATAATTATAAAACATAATAATTTAGATCTAAAATGCAATAATAACACAGTAACATCAATAATAAAGCATTT
The DNA here is from genome assembly GCA_963454935.2 of Ilex paraguariensis. Lineage (NCBI taxonomy): Eukaryota > Viridiplantae > Streptophyta > Magnoliopsida > Aquifoliales > Aquifoliaceae > Ilex > Ilex paraguariensis. Next base: position 609,823 of record CAUOFW020001859.1, on the reverse strand, counting down.
CAATTGCCTAATAAAACTAAACAAGTCTTAAAAAAATAAATTAATTTTGTAATGCTCAAAATCACTATCTTCCAATCCTCACTGATTTTTACGGTATCAATTCATGGCATGGGGGACAAAAAATTACGACCTTTCTCATTTCAGAATAATCACCAAACAATGTGCAGAATAAACACAAAATAATTAAATAAACATCACACATCATACCATAATACACTGAAATTCAATCATAACCATCCGCAAGGTTAAAAGAGACAAATGATTTACCAAAAAAAATTAAAAAATAAAAGATGTAATCACAACCATTTTACCTTAATGTTATAGTTTAATAAAAGCAAGTAAAAGGAGGAGATGACAACAGAGGTTAGGAGAGAGAGATCGATGTTGTTAGCTATTGCTCATCGTCGGATAGGTTGCCTGAGTGCCGCCTGAGTGTGCCTGAGAACTGAACAGCGACAATAGCCGTGATGGTCGCTTGAGTTTCTTGCTAATCGTCGGAGCTGTCGCCTGAGTTCCTCGCTGGTCGCTAGTCATGGTCGCTAGTGTCTTCTGTGATTTAGGGCAAAAAAATGGCCCAAATAAAAAAAAAAATTATAATCTAAGTAATTTTGCATTTATATCTTCAAACTGTCCGATTTTTAAAAACCGTCCAATTCACGATTTTTAACAAAAATTGGCCAATTTTTTGATTTTTAGCTGGTTCTCTTTTTTATGCGATCCAACTAGAGAACTGGACCGGTTAAAGTCCTGAGTCACGAATGAACTAGTCCGACCAATCGATCTAGTCCGATTCTGATAACACTGGTCCAGAGCTGTCTCTTGCGTGGAGGACAGGTTCTAATTCTATTCCACAGGATAGCAGAAAGATGACTCCATGGATGATCTCTTTGGTCCCCTCCCTGTCACTTTTCTATATGTCCAAGAAATTATAACATTCCAAATGTTTTACACATTTTTATGGAAAAGAGTGGCCCAAAATTATGTATCACGTAGGAAGTGAAAAAAAATATTTGTCACATGGATCGGAACTAGGATCGTTTATATATTTGTAAAGATTATTTAGACGACCTTAAAGGTTTAGAGGAGTTGCACATGGATGGATTGACCAAGTTGTGGACAAGTCATGAATGATCTCATGTAAGCAAAAACAACTCATTGTAAACTTGCTAATAAACGAGTTCTAGTTGATAGGATCAAATTACAACTTCGATTAAAACCACTTACTTTGAACTTATATATCACTTTCCGAAAAAAAGGCGTACCCATACGCCGCATAATTAATAATAAAAAACATTATTTACATGCATGTATCCTTGTTAAGATCAGAGTCAAAGAAACCATGGCTTACACTAATGCGAAACAAACATAAAATAAAAAATGTTTGGAGTTATTAAAGTTTATTATATTATCCTCAAACTAGTCTCAGTTAAGAGACTGACCACTTGTCAAGAGTGGAGTGGGATCACAAGGTGGTTGGGGATTGTAGGGGAAGAAAGGAACCACCGGGTAGATGGGAAGTGGAGCGTGACATTTGATGATAGTGATAGTTTATATCAAAATTTAAATTTTATTCATATTAATCTCAAAAAACAAACGATAGGTAGAATTAGGTTACGAAAAACATGATTTCTCACTTACAAAAACTTTAATTGGGATTTGCTTGTAGTTTGTGAATATGCCGCTAATGATAATTTTAATTTTGAGAAATGAGTAGACTATGGCCTAATTTTTTAACTTTTTTTTTGTGCCGATAAAAACTGTTTTTACCTAAAAAATTATTGAAAAATCTGTCCAATAAACCTAGGTCCAAACGAATCAAAGTTTATAAGCCTAAAAATAATCAAATGGTGTCTGAATTGGAACTAACTTCAGAGGCTATTTATGTACTAGAGGTAGGATGTTAATTACTTATCAGTTTTCAACATCAATTAGAGATTTATGACAACCCTCTCTCTCTCCCTATACATATATCGGCTATATTAGATACCAGAGGCGGCTCAAGCCAATTTAAAACTTAAAGCAGAAATATTTAAATAGATGTCTTTTTATTTTTAGTATTTTTTTAAAATAAATAATTTATTTTTAATTTTCTATGTGAGAGGGAGACGAAAAACAAGACGTGTTAATGTTGTCGAAAAAAAAGTTTTCACTTTTTGTTTGTTTTTTATCACAGAGAGGAAGAGAGAGTGTTTAATTTAAACTTTTGTTTTTATTTTAAATTTTTTACCGGAGAGAGAGAGAGAGTCGATGAGAGTAAATATGAGTTGACATTTGAGCATTTTTTAAGTTTTTAATGTGACGGGTTGAGTTCAACATTAATTTTTTGTTTTCAACTAGTAGATTAACGGACCACAATTTTCAAGACCATATTATAATTCATATTAGAGAGATTCCACGAGCAAGCAACACATGACATAACCAACCTCCATGATTCAAAATCAATATTAGATATGACCAGGACAAATTATATAAAAACAACTTTGTAGTTCGTCAAAATTCATATGTTTACATTCACGAGGAGAATGTGAAAAACGTTTCTTTCAGCTGTTAAAGTTTCTTAGGTTTTATTTTTACATGGACTAGACTTGTCAATGAATTAAATTTGAATTTTCAATGAGAAATTATAATATTAGATTCAATTACTTTATATGCAACCTTGCTCTCTCATCTGAGCTTGGGATCGGTTGTGCACAAGACCACTCATATGGACTTTCCAACAAGATAAAATGGGCTCATTTGGAGCAGGTTTTTTTTGGAGGCGTAATAGAGATTTAAAAAATAAAATATAAAATTCAGAGTTAAAAAAGTTTTTGGAACTGTTTGGAGTATTTTTTGAAAAAGCCAATTTTTCTTTAGAAATCCTTGGATAACCCAAATTTTCAACATTTTTTGGGGTTCTTTTGGGTGTGGGTAAATTTTTTTTTAACTTATTTGAGAGGAAGTCTATGGATAATTATTTTACCTTATTAAGTTCAATTTTAATAAAATATCTCTTGATTTGATATAAAATTGAAATGACATTTGAAATTTTTTACTTACTCACCCTTCCTTAAATTATGCTCAGTTCTTATTCTTTCACTCTTTCTCTCCCCCTATTTTCTCTCCATGCTCTCTCACTCTCTCTCTCTCCCCCCTCTCACTCTCCATTACTCTCTCACTATCTCTCCCCTATTTTTTCTCCCCTCTCTCTATCTATTACTCTTTCTATCTCTCCCTTATTTTCTCTTTCTATCAGCTACTGATAATTTATTTTTTTTTCAATTATGTAAAAATTTGATTTGATTTTTTCATCTCTCTCTCCTTTTATTTTCTTTCACCGTTACCGTTACCTCTCTTCTTATTTTTTTTTCTCTTTATATTAACATTACAACAACATAATTATACTAATCAATTACGACAATCAGTTACAATTCCCCTATAATACACTAAACAATTATTTATGGGTTTCAATAAACTAATCAGTTATATCAAACAATTACACAAAATTATGATACCAACACAATTTTTTATTTAGTTGTTTACATAAACTAAATAATTGCATCATTTAATATTACGACATAGTTACACTAATTATTTACACAAAATTTGGTATAATGGTAAACCCTTTTGTGTAATGATAAACTCAATTTTAGTGTATATAATTGGTGTAACCATATCATAATATTAAATGGTGTAACTCTATGGTTTATGTAAACAACTAAATGATAAATTGAGTTGATGTTGTAATTTTGTGTAATTGTTTAGTGTAACTGTTTGATTTATTAGAACACATAAGTACTTATTTGGTGTGTTATAGGATAATTATAATTAATTGTTGTAACTGATTGATGTAATTGTGTTGTTGTAACGTTGATATAATGAGAGAGAATCAGGAGAGAAATAGTAAGGATTATAGAAAATAGGGGAGAGAGCTAAAAAAAAAAATTAAATCCAATCTTTACATATTTGAAAAAAAAAATTATCAATGGGAGAGAGAGAAAAAAAAAAGAAAAATAGGGGACAGACAAAGAGAGTAACAGAGAGAAAGATAGATAGTTAGAGAAAAAGTAGAGAAAAAAGAGAGTAATAGAGTAATAAATGACTTTTTAATCTTTTTTAAAAAAAATATATATATACTTAAGGCCAATTAAGTTTCTTTAATATAATTTAGTTCAATTAAATTCAAATTTTTGTACAGACTTACAAATTTTATCTTTTTTTTTTTTTTTGCTAATAAAAGCTGTTTTTATCCAAAAAAATTGAAAAAAAAAATCTGCCCCAGAAACCTTGATCCAAACAAATCAAGCTTCTCTTCATCTAAATAAAAAAAAAAACTGAGGTTTTAAGCAAATTACAAACAAGCCCAATATATTGATGACAAAATAACACACCTTTTACAAGTTAAGTTTATAAAGCTGCGAATTTATAAGCCTAAAAATAGTCAAATGGTATCTGAATTGGACCTAACTTCAGAGGCTATTTATGTACTAGAGGTAGGATGTTAATTACTTATCGGTTTTAAAGATGTGGGGCCAGCCTAGCCTCAAATTTAATTATTCCTTGATCTTATTAGGTGTAACAACCATGTCTCTAGTGCTTATTCAAAAATAGTAATATGCCTAATTTTTTAATGAACACTTCGCAATCAAGTGTGACACCCACATTTTGTTTAGTAATCTACAACTTTAATTGGTAATCTACAACTCAACTTATACGAATTATGAGTTTTCATTTAGTTTGTTTGGCCAAATGGTTGTGGGTTTTACTTTAATTGTATGGATAAATTATGTAAATAAGTTCAATTTCCACAATGTTAATAACATTTCTTTGTTGTCAGCATAAATGATTACATCTCCATTTTATATAAATGATTAACAAAGTATTACCTATATGAAAAATAAATCATTTATTACATAAATGATTCATTTTCAGTCTAATTGAGTATTTGCTTTTGTTTGTGGGATTACATGATTGGTTTATTTAGTTATTCGATTGGCTTTTTAATTAGGGATTGTGTGTGATTTTGCAGACTTTGAAAGAATTTTATATTTGACTTTGAAGCTGAAAAGGGTTTGTTGTTTGAGGTGAGAGGGTGGGTTGTGGTCTGGTTTCTGTTGGTTTTGATGGGTGGGTATGATCTGGGGTTTGGTTGGTCTTCATGTAGATTGGTTTTGATGGGTTTCAAGAAGTTTTGATTCATGTGAGTTGAGATAAAACTTTGATAAGCATGGCCTGAAATTGAAGCTTCTACCATAAATTGGAAGCTAGCATTTTGTATTCTAAGTACTTTTCTTTTGAACATGTCCATTTATGTATCTATTTAGTATGTTAACGAAAGAAAGTTGATGGTGACAAGATTGTTAATTTTGATTTCAGCTTCTTACAAAGAATGGGATATATGACTTCTGGAATTGGTTTGATGATCGGACTTGGTAATTGCTATTACTCCACCTGTTTGGTTTTTGTCTTACGAAATCGACCATAATTGCTATAAAGAATGGGATATATGACTTTTGGAATTTGTGATAGTTTTTGACTTATTTCTGTGTCTTTGTAGAACAAGTGTACAAATTACCTCTTGAAGCTAAACTAAAATAAGAATCCAAAAATATGACAAGAATCTCCTTATCACATAAAGTGAGAGTTTGAGTTCAACAATAAGTTTTTGTTTTCAACTCCTTGACATGACCATCGTTTTCAAGACCATATTGTAATTTATAATAGAGAGATTCCACAAGCAAGCAACACATGACATAACCCCCACCATGATTAAAAGTCATTGTTAGATATGACCAGAACAAATTATATAAAAATGACTTTGTAGTTCTTAAAAATTCATATGTTTACATTTTCGAGGAGAATGTGAAAAACGTTTTTTTTAAGTAGTCAAGTTTCTTATGTTTCCATTTTCACATCGAGTAGGCTTAGGTTTGTCAATGAATTTGATTTTAAGTTGGATTTGAATTTGATCTGAATGCAATTAATCAGATATAAATTAATATTTTTTATAATAATCTAAATTGGAATCCAAATCCATTATATTATATTATATTTAATGGATTTGAATTTTAATACACAAATATCCGATCTAATTATGACCCAATCTAAAATATTTATATGTTTATATATGTATATTGAAGAAATTATGTAATTATTTAAAGAAAAGTAGAACTAATTTATTAATACCTAGTACAAGTAAATTATGCGAATCCAATTGAATTTTTGGGTTGAATTTGGAATTTTTAATGGATTCGAATATTGGGTAACAAAAATAAAATCCGTTGAATATTTGGATCGAACTCAAGTCAATCTTTTAAACTCGAATTCAAATTTAAATCAATTAAAATCGAATCCAAACTTGATTCATTGAAAGACTTTTATGGAGACCAATGGACTTACTTTCTTTACAGAAACCCTCCTCTACATTTTATCTAAGTTTTTTATTAGCAATTTTGGAAAATTGCAACAGAGTGACGAGCTGTTGAAAATTGCAAAAACATATTTCGCATCAAAACAGTTGAAAAATCAATACTTTTATGTTTTCAAGGAGATTGCAATGAATTTTTAATTGAATTAAAATTTTTTCACCCGTGTTTTGAATTGATTTAGGATGTTTCGATATAGTTCGACCAATATTTTAGAATGTCTTTAAATTAATTATCAATTTTATTTGTTTTTATTTTACTTTTAAAATATATTCAAAACATATTCGAAATAATTTTCTTTTCCGAGACACATTACGACGTACAAAAAAACACCGACAAACAATATGATTGGCCCGGACCACCCCCACAATCTTCAATAATTGATCAAATTATGGCTAGGACAATGTGATAACAGCAAAGCTGTTAGACTATCGCATATGAAAGCAACATTTAAGTAATTTAAAATTAAGTGAACAAAGAAAAAAAAGATAGGGTGAATTGAAAATAGTAGGGGTGCTCAAATTTTTGATAGGTTGCAATTTTTTACTTTACCCGACTTTACCCTATCCTATTGAACGGTTAGCCGCAAAAATTGGGTAAGAATACGGAAGAATTTTTAGTCTTCTAATTAAATCGGATAGGAATGCGGAATACCCATTAATTTCCGTATTCCTACCCTATCTTACCCCGCAAAAAATATATTTAATTTTTTATATTTTTTTTAGTAATTATAAGAGTATTTGTGTGGTATAATTTATGTTATAAAATTATCATTGTTATGGATGTTTGAGTTGCTAAAACATTGACTTGTTTTTTGTGTAAGTTACATGATTTGTGGTGAACTAATGATCGATTGGAGCAATTATGATTTTAATGTGTTTTATATAGTTTAAACTTAACAAAATTGTTATTGTATTTGTATAACAATTATAATGGATTAATGTTTATGATTTCTTGTATTTTATTATAATTGTTGTTGTAGTTATTTTAGGTTTTAGTGTTATTGATTTATTGTGTTGTTAAATTGATGTATGTTATTTAATTGAATTGTTAAAATGATCCAAAAATTAATAACTACAAAAATGTTTACCCGATTTTCTACCCGACTTCCTACCTGATTAATCGGGTAGGAATACCACACCGGATCGGATAAGGTAAAATAAGAAAAAATTCTTCCGCAAAGTATCGGGTAGGAAGACAGAAGACTATATTTCCTATCTGTAGGGGTAAAGTGAACATCCCTAAAAGATAGTACAAAAATATGATATTTTTTAAGGAAAATATATTTTTTGTGAGATTAATCTTACCGGTTTTTATACTTTTATTAGAGTAACATGACTGAATTGTTACTCGTCTAATCATTCTCGAGATATGAATTATTCGACAAGTTACACTATGAACTCCAACTAAGCAATCAAAAAACACAAGATTAAGATAACCCTAATCCAATTAAATCATAATAAATTGACAATTAAAGTAGTCATTTACAAACTACAGTGTCATTCCTGTAAATTTCATCCAATTTTTTTTGACCATTTCACCCCTTCCAAGTTCTGACCAGACCACGCCGAGTCAACCCGCAACCCCGCGTCTCAATACATACCCGAGTAAACCCGTTTTACCGCCGATCGTCAACGAACTCATTCTCAACAATGACGGCGTCAGCGTCCCACCAGGTGTCTCCGTCAGATTCCGTTACGTTTTTTAACGGTGTTTTAACGTTCCTCATGTCGCCTACTGTTAAAACGCCGGTGACGCCGTCTCTGACGTACACCTTCTCGACACCGCCGGAATTCATACTCACCACCTCCGTCACCGGCGAATTCCAGCTGGCGTATATCGCCGGAGTCTGACTTCCCACCCTGGAGTCATGAGCACTGAAAATAATAGAGTTGCTGCTGCTATCAACTTGGGATTGTACCACCATCGCCTGTGCTGACCTTGCTACGGCCGGAATCTGACAACTCCGGTTAAAAAATGAGCTTATTTTTAGATCGTTATTTAAGTCCCATATCGAAACAACACCATTAGAAGAGTCTTCAAAATCTAAACCTAACCCCAAACTATCCCAAAGCCTTACAACGCTTTTCCCGGCGGCAAAGTTGGACCAAGAAAACCGCCGCCGGAGCTTAAATTTACCACCTAGCGATTGGTTTTCAATGTGAAGGCTTGAACCCGCTACACCAAAATCTTCATCAACCGGTAATTCATCATCAGACGACGGCGTTGACTCGTATTCTTCGTCTTCAAAAGAAGCGGATGACGCAGATTCGTCATCACTGAAGTCCTCATCGTCGTCGGAAAATTGGAAAAGGGGTTCTGAAAATGAAGCTAATAAAGGCTTGACTGTACGGACCCGGATGATTAAGAGCTTGATTGTGTTGATTATGCCGGTGAAAGTGGCGACAAAAGCAAGAATTAGAGCACCCCATTTCCAAAAGCTGTACACTTGAGGCACTCTATCAATTCCAGAGAGAGAAAAGAATCGAGAAATCAGAGA